>BGPT01001259.1:30746-80611 GCA_003297045.1 Symbiodinium sp. clade C Y103 | reverse complement strand
CCATGCAACATGCGCGCAGCCACTACAATGCGATTAGCAACCACAGATTCCGAAACACACTCTAACTGCGCACGCACGAAGCCACCCACAGCACCTTCAAGCCACAGCAACAGTGCGGGAACAAAAACGTTCCAAAACGATCGTACCCGCAACCGCCGCNGCACGCACGAAGCCACCCACAGCACCTTCAAGCCACAGCAACAGTGCGGGAACAAAAACGTTCCAAAACGATCGTACCCGCAACCGCCGCGCACACGAGCTACCCTCCATCGCCGCCGGAAGCCACTTTACCCGAAAAAAACACAATGTTTCGTGCCCCGGCATCCTCCCAGAAACATGTCCCATGTAACCTGCATGCAGCACCACTACTCTAAGTCATCACTCCTCTAGGTCGCCACTACTCTATGTCATCACTTCTCTAGGTCATCACTCCTCTAGGTCACCACTACTCTAGGTCATCACCGCTCTGAGTCATCACTTCTCTAGGTCATCACTACTCTAGGTCACCACTACTCTAAGTCATCACTCCTCTAGGTCACCACTACTCTAGGTCATCACTACTCTAAGTCATCACTACTCTAAGTCATCACTCCTCTAGGTCATCACTGCTCTAAGTCATCACTTCTCTAGGTCATCACTACTCTAGGTCACCACTACTCTAAGTCATCACCCCTCTAGGTCACCACTACTCTAGGTCATCACTACTCTAAGCTTTTACTACTCTAAGTCATCACTCCTCTAGGTCACCACTACTCTAGGTCATCACTACTCTAAGTCATCACTACTCTAGGTCACCACTACTCTAGGTCATCACTACTCTAAGTCATCACTACTCTAAGTCATCACTACTCTAAGTCATCACTCCTCTAGGTCATCACTACTCTAAGTCATCACTCCTCTAGTTCATCACTACTCTAGGTCACCACTACTCTAGGTCATCACTACTCTAAGTCATCACTCCTCTAGGTCATCACTACTCTAAGTCACCACTACTCTAAGTCCCCCAATTCTATTTGTCCGTAACTCTAAGTCATCACTCCTCTAGGTTACCACTACTCTAAGTCATCACTTCTCTAGGTCACCACTACTCTAAGTCATCACTTCTCTGGGTCACCACTACTCTAAGTCATCACTCCTCTAGGTCACCGCTTCTCTAGGTCACCACTACTCTAAGTCATCACTTCTCTAGGTCACCACTACACTAGGTCACCACCACTCTAAGTCATCACTACTCTAAGTCATGACTACTCTAAGTCATCACTCCTCTAGGTCACCACTACTCTAAGTCATCACTACTCTAAGTCATCACTCCTCTAGGTCACCACTACTCTAGGTCATCACTACTCTAAGTCATCACTTCTCTAGGTCACCACTACTCTAAGTCATCACTACTCTAAGTCATCACTTCTCTAGGTCACCACTACTCTAGGTCATCACTTCTCTAGGTCACCACTACTCTAGGTCACCACTACTCTAAGTCATCACTACTCTAAGTCATCACTCCTCTAGGTCACCACTACTCTAGGTCATCACTACTCTAAGTCATCACTACTCTAAGTCAGCATTTCTCTAAGTCACCACTTCTCTAGGTCTTCACTTCTCTAAGTCACCACTTCTCTAGGTCATCACTTCTCTAAGTCACCACTTCTCTAAGTCACCACTTCTCTAGGTCATCACTTCTCTAAGTCACCAAGTGTATTGTTATTGCTATTCCAGTCTTTCGTAACTCGGAAGATTGCTTCCCAACTTCCTTTGATCATATATTTGTCTAGCATTGCTTGCAGGAGTTATTTCATCCCATTGAGTTCACCTGCTTTTGGGATCTACTCACTGTTTGCCACAATTTCAACATGTTCCCAACCGAAGCACCGGCGTCATCCCAATGAGAAGGTCGCGGGAAACCAGCACCAGGATAAAGTAATAGGAGGTGGGGTTGAAGCCTCACAGGATCTCACAATTTGGCACGGCTGGTGTACCTGGATCTTGCAAAACAAACAAAAACACGATAATAATTTTTATAATTGTTGATATATGATGATGAGCCCTCAAACATGCATCAAGTTGTTGTCTGGATGATTTTCGTTGCGCAGGTGTCATTCTTTCGCTTCGAGAAGTCGTCCTTTTCGGATGGTCAGCTGGTCCAATCAAGTGATGACTCCTGAGGACTGGATATTTTTTGTCACAATCCGTTTCTTCACCCTGGCACACATTATCTGAAAACTGAAGATATGTATACTAGATATGTTTAGATATGTATAGATATGTATAGATAATATATATATATATGTATGATATAATATATATATATACTATATCATATATATATATATGATATATATATATATATGATATATATATATATGATATACATATATATATATATGATATATATATATGATATATATATATATGTATACACACATACAGTAAAAAAAATGATTTGAATGGGCAAAATGCTAACCAACCATGGCAGTTTAGATTTTGGCCCCTGAAATACTAAGACTCAACTACCAGTAGGAAACCAGAACAAACTAATGCAAGTCATCCAACTAAATCCAACTATTGGCAGTTCTGCAGGATGGCTTCTACTGCTCAGCTGACAAACCCCAATAATTTCATGGATTTAGAACCACTATGAACTCACCCCATCTCAGCTATCTCTTCACCATGGAACCTATCGGCAACTGATCTGCGCCACTTGCTCAAGCTACTTGGATGTGCATCTTATTTTGGTAACATGGGTTATTTTCCATGTATTGGCGATTTCACAAATTCCATGATCCATTGTTTTGAACCACAAAAACATCAAAGAAAAACCTGCGATTTTTACCGCGGCCAAGCGACGTGAAAAGGCGAAGCTCCATCGTTTCACAAACTTCACGCCACCTGGGCGTGACACCTTTCGAGGGTACTGCGTCACCTGGGCTCAGAGGGAATAATTGGGGAACATGAACGGGGAACTTTGCCCCGGATGCATGGCTACCCAGGCAGAAGAATAAAGATAGGGAGTTTACCCATGTTTTTTTTACCCCCATAAAAGTGATGATCTGTACATATCTGTACTATCTTTTCATGGGAACCCCCAATCCGGGCTTATAGGAAATCCAAGGTGAATAAACCAGCATCAAACACAGTTTTCAATTAAATCATTTCCCCAACAAATGGAGCCAACCTTTCCGGACTCATGTTTGGGTGGCCGCCTATTCTTAGGCGGGGCAGTTGAAAGTGGTTGTTTAACCCCTTTTTTGTGGTGGGATATGTCCCAACTGATGGGGAATATGGTCCCCATGGTTGTAGTCATTCTAAAAGCCACCCCCAAGTTGGGCATATAACAAAAAAAAAACAATAGGCCACACGGCCACAGGTTGGCCGTTTCGGCTAGAAGTGAAGCTAGAGGAGAGGCTATGTCCAAAGGCTGCGAAACGAGTGGAATCATCAACCTGCAGCCCCAAATCTTCAGCTGGCAAAACTCAAAACATCCACAACACTCCATAACAAACTTAAAAAACACATAATTCAATCAAAGTCTTCAACATCCCGAATTGGCATTGAGAAACGAGTCGCAATTTTAGCAGGATGCTGGAGATGTTTATCATACGAAGGTAAGATCTGCGATGGAAATCATTGCAGTAAACTTCCTGCGATGTTTCCCTGGGAACTCAATCGCTGAACTCACCATCTTTGATTCCTTCACATATTTTGATGTTTACATCCCGGTGCTTCTGAATGTTGAATCAGTTGAATCGAAAAAAACAAATGTTGGATTAACATCCCCACCGATGTTGTGACAAATCCTCATCTGTGTTGGTGAAATCCCCACTGTTGGTCGCATCACCATGTTGTTGGAAAAAAACACATGTTTTCTGAGCAAAATGGCTACCAATGTTATATATATATATATACATAATTATATATATATATATAATCCCAAATTTTTGGTGCTTGAATTCCCAGTTGTTGTTGGTTTTCACCACTTTTTTCCTTGGTGAACCCCCCCATTTCTGTTCGTGAAATTCATGGTCTTCTTGGTGAAAAATCAGCTGGTTGGTGACTTGGTGATGATAATCTACACAGATATGCTCGTCATCTCAAGCATCAAAAAACATGTGTTTTGGATGAGAAAAAAACAATAAATGGGGGGTTCCTGAAATAGGGGTACCCCCAAATCATCCATTTTCAATCCGGATTTTCCGTTCAAAACCAGCCAGCTATATTGAGGTACCCCCAATGTAGGAAACCTCCAAATATTTCTTCACCAACCAGTCAGGCTGTCCCGGACGGTGACGTTCCAAGTCGCGGCCCAGATGATGAGGGACAAATAGCTCAGCACACCGCCCAGCATGGGCAGGAAGGACAAGGCCACCATCAACTGCGGAGATTCGATGGTTTTAACTGCGGCTAATCGTTAGACTCAGAACATAGTGGGTTTCACTGATTTAAGCATCAATCTCCCGGATTGAAGCAGGAACAATGGAAGTCAGGATTCAAACATGAAAAAAAACTCGATCTAACACCACTCAAAATAGGGATTTCTGTATGACTTAATCACCAACTATGATAATAATCGGATTGATTTGTTTTTCTTTGTAAAGAAAATTGATGGTTGAGACTATGGTGAACCCCGAAGTACGGAACGGGACCGAGATTGGAGATCTCCTTCTGCGAGAGAACCGTCTGGGAAATGCCCATTTGTTGGTCGAATGCAATGAAAAACTGGCTGGTTAAACAACCAAAAAGCAGTTACCTCAGCTTCATGTCATAATCGCTGTGTCAAAGATGATGAATTATAGCTTTAGGCTCAAGTCCTCAAAACGGGACCCGGCACTTATGGGGGATATTCATTCAATGGCAATGGGTTGAAAGTTGTAAGTATTATCCAAGAATATTCTAGTTAACTCTCATTGCCAATCAGCCAAAATTTACCGCAGGGCATCTTGGGTTTACACTAAATACAGATCATATAGGGGGAATCTGTATTGTTAAGGCGAATCACCGTTCAACACCCCCTGTCATTCCATGAAATACTGATATTCAGCACCGGATACCCATATCGGATGCAACAGGGGTTTCCAACGCAGCTCAATTGCTGCTAGTCAAATGCCACTGTTGTTTGGTTACTATAACTATCATGTGGTTTTTTGAAACTCAAAGTAGCTCTTGGGATTCCGATTTAGTAGGTAATATGGATACCCCTGGCTGCTTAGCTCCAACCACTGGATGGTTGGCGCAATTGCTGTCCAAGTGAGACTTCGAAGTCCAATGACTGGATAGTTGAATCCAAGTTTCTAGGTGACATACCCATATTTCACAGGTATTGTCAAGGTCCGCGTCCGGATCAAATCCGTACAGAATTCGCTAGGGTTCAACATCGATGTACCACTGGGTCTGTTCACTTTGAAGATCTGAAAGAATCCGCATTTCGTGGGGACCCATTTTTTCTGACCCATTCCCACATACCCTCCGGTGTCATCAAGCACAGCTTGCTAGAAAATTCCCCATTCAGTTTCATGATTCTCCATAAAAAATGTAAGTTCTCAGCTTGCCACGTTTGATGAGACCGTTGGGCTCAACAAAGCCTCTGGTTATTTGCGAGCTGGAAGCCATGGCTCATTTTCTTCGGTGATTCATCATGACTCACCAATTGTTAATGGTGATTTGTCCATAGCTAGGTCAAACAGCCAGAGGGTATTGTGATTGTTTTTTTCCTAAGAGTTAACAGTCAATAGCTATGCTATATATAATGTCAACAATGACCAGTCCATCTTGCATTTTGAAGCACGGGAAAGGACCCCAGCCATAAAGTTGGTTTGAAAGCTGGGTTCGTATCATATCCACAAATCCAATCATTAGCCTGGTTACAAAGCAACAAAGAACTAGCTTTTGGGTGCCCCTTCCCGAAACTCTCCCTGAAATTTGTGGTTGTATCAGTTATACCCCCACTCTGGGTCATAGCATATTATATGCATCTGCATCTCCGTCTCCCCAATCTACACCGTTGGTTGAAAGGGACATCCAAGTACCCAAACCAGTCATAAATCCATCCGTTAGCCACCTTCTTCCACCCGTGGCATTCAACAACCATCCTCCCAGTCAGAAACACGCACTTCTGTGCCATATGTTTCATTCTCGGGGACAAAAAAGTGTGGGCAGCCACATAGACCACCAAATGCCCTTCTGCAAGGTCTCGGTTGCAATTGTTTTTCAGACTCCAAGTCAGGCACATCAGCAGACTGATGGCTAGGCTCAAGCCGCAATGGCCAAGATCTGCTGCACTCGGCCCGGGGCGGTTGTCCGTCTTGCAACTGCTCCAAGGCCAGACCCTGCCTCTCACCATATAGTTCTCTTCCCCACAAACCTAACGGTTCACCAACTTAGTCATATTTATAGATATGGATACTTTAATGAATTATTATCAAATAATGGGTCAAATTACTTACTTACTTGCGTCAACTTAGCTATAACGGGGGACATGGCCTCGCCTGATGATCGCCTCCCTGCCAGCACAAGAGGCTGCGATCCGCCCCCAACGAAGCGCTGCCGTCGGGGTTCTCGAGGCATTTGAAGGGCCGCAGCGACAGCGCAGCCAAGGCCTTGATGGCGGGGATCAAAAACCATTCCCAAACATATTTGGAGGTTTCCTAAAATAGGGGTACCCCCAAATCATCCATTTTAGATCCGGATTTTCCGTTATAAACCATCCATTTTTGGGTACCTCCATTTTAGGAAACCCCTATTTCTGGGCGGTTGAAATATCATTACCCTCTGGTTTCTAGCTGGGAAAATGATCCAACATTAGCAATTTTCCATGGCTATGTTAAATAACCAGAGGGTATATAGACATATATGTATCGTTATTGGGTTTCTTTTAGATCTTAGAAAAGATGGAACTTTTTTGACCATACTGGGATTGAGAGTGGATTTGGGTGAGTTGTGGAATTATGATGATCTATGACTAGCACTATAGGTTCTTATGGGGCTTGTCATGGGTATCGCTGGGGTATCAATGGGTGTAACACTAACTTTGGAATCCCGACAGGTTGTTTTTTTGTCACTCATACTTCACTGTTACAGCATATAGGTGTATGGTGATGAAGTATCCATGCTTACATCAACATACACCAACAAACAACAAACATCACCGGACCGTTGGCACAATAAACTGGTCTCAAGGGTCGACCGGGGAAGTCCTCATGGCCCTTCGGAAGAACATGAACATCGAATGCGCCACTATCCTGGTGATAGATCAAATAGAATGTTTTTTTGAATGTCATTCCCACCTGATTTGCTGAAGAAAATTGGTCAAAGTCTACTCCTGCATGACATTCGAAAACCCTGAGGCCCGCACCATGTATACCGCCTCACAACGCGAAGCGTTCGTAGATCGATGCATCGTTGAGTTCCCCTCTAGCTACGGTGGTTTCTAGCTTATAGATGCTTATAGGCCAAACATTCTGGAATTTAACATAATTTAACCAACAAAGGAAAGGTGATACCGCATAAGTATGCATAAGTTGGTTTATAGATGTTTATAGTTTATAGCCCCATCTAAGTATGGTTGTAGTCACAAATACTGTAATCACAATGAAGCCTAGTTAATCTGGTTCAAAACCAAATCAGCTGACTATGGGGCTCCACCCTGTGATTTGGGGGTCCTTATCCTTGTGGGAATGATGACCAGCGATATTATGGCGATATGGGTAAATGATAACAAACGTAAATGTGAACAACCTAGGGGATCCTAAGGGTGGATCATGACGTGTTCATGAAGATGGTGATGGAAACCAATGATATATGCAGAAAATTGCAGAAATATCCATACCGTACCTCTTATTCCCGTATGATTTGCAATACTTTCCCTATCTATCCAAATCTGATTCTGCTGGCAAAACTTAAATGGTTTCCCGACCACCAGACCTGGAAGTTGTTTAAGGTCGCCAACAATCAGGCTGAGTCGTCCATTATTGCGATCGTTTGCTGAATCCGCATTTCTGCTGGTCCTACTTGGTGGTCATGTTTAAGTCACCCCCGAAGACACGGATTTCTCCCTTTCCTTTCCGTTCCGTTCCTTTCCACAAACATCTGAGACGAGAGATGACACTTGACCTCTGAGCCAAGCCAAATAGCATGAAAATCCCCATGGAATGTTATGCTAACTTCCAAAGTGAATGTCACACATCTCAAGAAAAACTTTGCGCACACCACGAAAAAATACATGTTGTCTAAGATGCCATGACCAAAGCATTTCAGAATGCAAACCTGCATGGGCACACCACAAAGGAATTACCTTTCCCGGGAAGGGACGACTTAACCCAGGGACCCAGTACGTCACATTGTTGCTGTTGCCCATCGTGAGTTAAATCCCTGCGAGAGTCCGTTGCTTCAATAACTTTGATTTCCTTTCCCTCTCTGAACACACAATTTGCACCCAAAAACAATGGCTTGGACCATCATGCTGTTCCTATATCAGAAATCAACGTCTTGGGGCTCTCTATCTTTGAGTCGATGCTTCAAACTTCATCCCCAGCCAGTGACAAGGCGCTGAAAGCAGAAGGCCGTTGGTATTGATGGCATCGTTCCTAGGGCCATAGCTAGTTGCATGGCTCCCCAGTCACTAGGCTGAAGCCCTGTTTTGGTGAGTTTTTTCGATGATTCAACTAGAATCAAACGTGGCTGGCTGAGAGTTTCTATATGAACGAGTATAAATATATGCATTTGATGTGGAAATCATCGAACTCAAAGGTTTTTTTTTCCAGCAAACCATGTCAGATTATCAGAGGATGGCCGAGGTTTTGGCTGGAAGGATGCTCCTCATGAAGCTGTCTCAGTCTGGTTCTGCATCCAACTCAACAAATCGTGCAACCACAAAGTGAGTACACTCTGGTAATCAAACATACCTATTGAAATCTATTGAAAATGGTGGTTTTCCGTTGCCGGAGTGTTTTTAGCTCATATTCCTGAAATCCTCGGTTCAATTCCAATGACAAGGCTGCTTGCCCCACAAGCAGAACCCTGGATGCAGAAGGCGCGTTCCTGCTTCAAGTCGGTGACTTGTAGTATAACTTGTAGTGGGTAAATTGTACTATTTCACCGACCTGAAATAAGGCTATATTGGAAAAAAAATCCCTGTTCACCATCATCTACAGTGAGGTTGGAGTGACGTTATAAATTACCCAGACTTATACAACCCAAGATTATCCCTGATTATCCCGTGTGCGGGCCAGTGATAATATTGCCAATATTACCTGAGCCATCCCAAACTAACTAATTGACATGTTTCCCCGCTGATTGGTTTCTTCGCAGTGCTGACTCAGCCGATGTCATTCCTCTTAGTCGTTGTCCGTCCCCCACGCTGGGGCGTTTTGCCTGTTTCAAAAGGCTTCTCCCTATGTATGTACCCCATGACTACAGATTCCAACATTGCAGTCTGCCATCCAAATTCTAGTAGTCGGACGCTAGACTGTCAATTTGCACATAGAAATGATTTGTTTACAAGACTCATTGGATTGGGTTAAGGGAAAATTTACAGGAAACCATAGATTTTCCCATGCAATATAGGGGTTTCCTGTAAATGTTCCCATTTACCAATCTAATGATAGACTGTCAATTTGCACATGGCTTCATCCATCTTGATGGGCTTGACTGAAGGTCGAGTGTCAAGGTGACATCCTTGCGGAGGACATACTTGGCAAAGGCCAGGAAAGCACACACAGTGCAGGCACCGCAAGGGTAGGCGAGGATGGCATAGAAGTAGCCTGGTGAGCCAGGTTAGAAAACCCCAAAAAATGCTGGTCGGCTGATCTCAAATCCCATGGTTTTGTCACCATTTCCTCATCAGAATTGCCATAGGTGAAGCTTCCAATTTCAGGTACCTGACGTTATATGTGAAACGGATCAGAAACGGAATCAGCGTGGCCTTTTGGCTTTTTCTGGATCACCTTCCCAGTTGGATGTCATCTCCGTGTCTTGGGCTGTCAGTTCCTCTGACTTTTCAAAATGTTCATCCCTCTTCGATTGGACAATACCTAAGCTCTCAATTCACCTATGTATATATATATATTATATAAATAGAATCTATATGTGTATATATATATATATGTGTATTATGAATATATATAATATATATATACACACACTTAGAGTTGATGTTTACAGCGAGATCTAGGTAGTGTGTCCACGTTCTTACGGTAAATCAGCAAGGCAGCTCACTGTGGTATTCCTTGGTCCAAGCCAACCTCAGGTCGTCGGGGGCATCCAGTTTTGGAGGGGTTGATGTGGAAATGTCGCAAGATGAAGATCATGAATCATGTCAACATGTTTACAACCATGTTTGCCGAGGTAATGTTCAACATCATCAAAATGGATGATTTACCACCCCCTGGGTGAACATGGGTGCAAAATAAGAAGCAAGTAAACAATTGAAGCATTGCCATTTTGCCTAGTCATCGAATTCGAGCATTTGTTGGATATTTGGAGGCTGTTGATTCGCACGTTTTTATTTTAGTTTTAACTTTATCTGGAACTAGTAACCAAAAAATTGCCTCAATTGAAGGTCCAGGTATAGATCCTGTATATACATACCTATTTCTGGCAAAGGATACAGATCACAGTACTAAACTACCCATCCAGCCAGTTTGGTCATTCTCTCATAAACAGGTTAAATTGTGTTAATACACCATAATATACCCATATGATAGCCTATGGCTGTTACTCATATCCCAGTTAATCCACATGATACAGCATCCGCAGAAGTCATAGTAAAATCCACCACCATCAAGCCAGATTTCCCCAGCGCATCAATGTTATGCATCTTTTTTAACCTAAAACAGTCTCCGGTTTCATCAAACATGGCTAGCTCCCAAATCCCAAAAGCAAATGGAAGCGAAAACATTGAAGAATGTATAGGAACATCTTCTGTATAAAGTGGTGATCTTCCAGCAAGCCATCTTTGGTGATACCGAGTGGGTAACGTGTTTTGACACCCAGTGAATCTCGTGTGAACCTTTTCAGAGCAAAACAGGAACCACAACATCGATGTTTTCCAGCTGACAACGAGCAACTTATCAGTTGGAAAACATATTCATGAACTGATTATGGACTGATTCTTGTCTTATTGTTGTGAAAATTGCCATTATTCATTTCTCTGGACTGACAAGCAAGTGACTGCTACTACTGGAATCAAGGCTGATAATCAATGATACTATCATCATGGTCGTTGCCACCTTCACGCAATGTCCAGCCTCATCATGGACAAGAAACAACGACTTTGCTGCTGCTAAGGTATCTCGGATTTGTGGCTACTCCTGTGTAACTTATCAAGGTCCCTTGAATGCATTGAATTGAATCAGAAAATACATCCGTGCCAATGGCTCAAAAATGAAGTACATCCTAAAATAGGGGTACCCCCAAATCATCCATTTTAATAGGATTTTCCATTATAAACCATCCATTTTTGGGTACCCCCATTTTAGGAAACCCCCATTTGGCTTTGTCTACAACTAGGCGCAGCCAAAATCCAATACCTAATCACCATCTCCCCATTCTCTGACACCCAAAAATCATCAAAAATCAGCCTTCAATCCTCCAAAATCACCCAGCAGTTTGAACATCGACCTCCCCTAATTAATATCAGTTGCTTCGTATTGCTACCCCATCTGGCAATGATTTCATCACCATAAACCAGGTGTCGCTGTATTTGTCTACCAACATCTGTCGTTGTTTTTCCCTCAGCATCACCAGCACCAGCAGCCGGGTCGCAGTTGGGTCGCAGGACGCCAATGTCGAAAGACAGAAAGGAGAGAACTCCTCGAAGAGTTTTCAATGGCTGGACCCATTTCACTTTCACCTGAGCCCGGGAACTCGGGGACTCAAAAAAACTGATTCGCTGGCGCGCGGAAGAAGGTGATTCCTCCGAAAAAAAATCGCAGGAATACACCGAAGGAGATCATTGAATGATCATAGTTAGTATTATAAGTATTAGTTGTAGCTTTTAGATTAATGCATATAGATGTGGACACATGAACCCAACATGTAAAGAATTTACAAACACTTATTTTGTTGGGTTCAAAGCGGCACATTGATATAGTACACCGCATGAATCACTGATACAGAACCCCCCAACGCATGGACGGTCACTCCCGTCCGTTGTTGCTTCCTTAAATCCTCATGTCTGGCAATATCAACATTGTAGTTGTCGTTTAAACTACTATTTTTCTCGATGAAATCCCATGAAATCCACACTTTCGCTGCAGAAACCCATCGAAGAGCCATGAAATCAGCAAGTTGTCACGCAAAATCCCATGAACTTCCCATGATTTCCTAGGCCTTTTACATCCTTTATCCCCTTGTGGGCGGTGCCCCACCGGCCTTGCCAAAGGAGGGCAGATCCTGAAAGATGGCGACAATGAGCCCCGCGGCGATGATGATGGTGGCCACGGAGTCGCGACTGGAACGATCCACGCGTGTGGCAAATTTGTAGACGATGACCTGATTTCGTGGAGGATTCAGTGAATTTCGTGGGATGGTATCGGATGTTAATGGGGTTTAATGGGGGGTTAATGGGGGTTTAGTGGGGGCTTGATAACACTATGAATGAGGATGAAAAAACACTAGGACTATCAATTGTAGATGATTACCTCAATATTTGCCCATATATTGAGTGGAATAGAAATAGATAGGTGAGATAGCGATATATTATTAGGTGTTCAATCTTTCCTATGATATCATTAGCTTGGTGAGGCCCCAAACGATAGCTAAGTTGCCGCGCATAAGTTGGTTAAAGGTAGGGTTTATGGGGCATGGAACTATACTTACCGTAATAAGGCTATAAATTAAACCAACTTGGATGACCTGTGATTCAAAGGGATTGGAATGGTGTTTCATGGGGATCTTTTTCCTGGAAAGGATTTGTGAGATGAACAGGCTGATCTACTGGGATATCGCTAAACAATAATTTATGGAATTTGACTAAGAATTCGGAAGTAGAAAATAGATATATTTGCCCACATTGATCTTGAGTGGATAATAGCAATAGATAGGTGATATAGCGATATGTTAAAAATATTAGGTCTTAAATCATTCCTGTGATATCAGATCGATCTATATACATGTATAATTAAGTGTATGCCTGTCTATCTATGAACTGTTCATCTTTCTAATTGGATGACCTGTGATATTTCTGATTTACTAGGGTATCACTAACCAACAATTTATGAAATTGACATACATAAGACTTTATAAACTAGATATATCTATATATATATATATTGCATGTAGAAATTAGATCTATAAGCCAGGTCACGTATCTATATAGATCAAATACTTGGATATATCTATACTTTAGATCCATATATTTGAATGCCTGTCACTCTATTTATCATCGTCAATGAATCGATCTCTACATTAAAACAAAAACTATTATATAGTTATATATATAATATACATAAGTATATTGTTGTGCTTCCTGCTAGGTATCTAGGTATCTACTATCAAGATCTGTGTATCCATATCTACTCAAAATAGTCTTGGTATCTATTTGTCCGATTTACTGCGGTATACTGGACAAAAATCAAGCTAAATGGTCATACTATTTTTTGAGGATATTGAGAATTAAATGGGAAGTATGCCTGGCACCAGCAATTTGGTATATCTATATCCACCCAGCCATCCATCCATCCATATCTGTTGCCGTTTCTTCAAATAGTGTAGTCGAATTGTATTTTTTGTTGTAGTATATAGTCAGATCATCCAAGTCATGGTATCTGTGCCTATATGTTTGCCTTTGAAATCATACGCTTATTCGTTTGCATTATTCTATGTCGTTCAGGGATGATTCCCCGAATCCTATTCCAGTGATGTCGCGCTGAGGACACGATGAATTCGTCCAGAATTCTGTACTTCATTTACACCGTGCCAGACCCAAGGGCTGATATCAGAAATGCCAACCTTCCATCTGTAATGTCAGCACAAATATACGTATGTATGTATACGTATTATTATCAAGTGATCTACTGTGATGATCCCTGAAATTTGTATAGACATATGTTTCGAAAGCCGTGGGAAAGTGGGGATCCTTTGCGTTGATACATCCCATATTTCATAATGATTGGGATGAAGTCTACCACATACTAAAACAATCCGCTATCGTTCTAGTACCTTAATCCAGTGCAGCAAACAAACACCCATCGACCCTCGATCTTTCAGGTTTCTGAAAACCCCACATAATGTTCTGTATCCAAACGGTACTGAGAAGTATGGCTACTTTGTGGTTTGTTGATCTGGAGCTAAAAAACTCACTGTTATAGGAGTAAGTGGAAGAGCTCTCCAATACCGCAACAGCTAGCAGCTTTAAATTGAAAGTATACGGCAACCCCATTTGATTTCCCTGCCCAGATTTGACCATTCCGGAGGTTCAAACAACTTATCATCCAGGAAGTTCCTATATCTGATCATATCTAATCTACCTTTAGGGATGGGTCAAAACCTACTATTACTTAATTACCATATTTGGGGGAATAACCATCCATAAATCCCAGCTATTTTGCTGTACCGTCCGGGTACCAGGATTTTTCCACGGTCACCCCAAAAACCTTCCGGAGTGAACCTGACCTGCTCGACTCTCCCGTTGCAGCCAAAGCACCAGGCCAAAAAGCCCAAAGAGAATGGCAACGATCAAGGGCCACACCACGAAGTTCGAATCCTCGATTCGAACGTCACAGAGTCGGGCTGGGCGGTGGATTCTTGTGGTAGAGTCACCTAGACTGCTAGACCTTGAGACATCTCTGATTATATATAAGATATATATATATATACAGGTATGATATGGATTGATATGGTATGATATTATATTTGTATACACTTGGAGATATTTCTTATTGTGATTCGATGTTGCCACTTGAGATGCCTGGGATACACCAAGCAGAATGGGCCAATCCAACACAACGGGCGATTCCCAGGACACAAAGGGAGGGCTGTGAAGTAAAAACTGGGGGCATAACGGCATCCATACCTCCCATGGATTCAATCAACACTTAAATGTGATGGCAAAACGACCATAAAGAAGCAAACAGCGCAACCGGCTGGCGATTGGGGATGTATTTATCAGAATCAAATACATGGGACCACACCAACTTTGCATTCCAAATTCAGTTCTTAACATGGAGAAGTGGCATAAAAGTTACTTCTCCAATCATTCTGCAGCTTTCTCTCCCTGCAGATGTCCTGGAGCTTGATGAATCTTCAGCCCAAAGTCGCATCATCCCGTGGCTATACCATTGTATCATCCCTTTAGCCGTTGCTTTGTCAAGTAGTGGTGAATTATATACAATGTGGGTCCCCCCAGTAAGTTGGTTAAAAAAACACCCCATGAATATTGTAGTATATTGTAGTTATACCATTCACCATATAGCTATTGGAGTTCACCAACTTAGCTACGAGTATCATAAATCAGCTCTAAATCCCATCAAATCCCCCTTTTTGTTGGGTCCATCACCATTCTCTTGTGGTTTTTCCTATCTTAAACCGGTGCCCCATATTGTACCCATGATTCCCATCATTCCCCAAGAGTCAGAGCAAGACTTGCAGAGGCCGTTGTCATCGAAGTGATTCTCCGCACAATTCCTGAAAACCATGGGGCAATGATGAAAAAAGTGAGGATTTCATATGATTTCATACGATTTTATTGGGGTCTTATATAGGACAATGGGATTTCAATGGTGATTTTATGAGATTTACCCTCTAGTGTCATCAAACCTGGCTAGCTGGGATATCCCGGATAAATGAAGGTTTGAATGGAAAAATCATCGAACTAAATAAGGGATTTTCCATTGTCACGTTTGATTGCCTGAGGGTATACCATAGAATTGATTAAATTTGAAGTATATCAACATCCCCTATGATATACCTCGAAGAGAATCCCATGGTACAGTACGGTATATACCATGGAAGAGAAATCCCCTTCCAAAAAAAAAAACGTTGGTTGATTTTGGTTGACAGGGTGTCTCTCTTCCATGCGAAGACGAGGGATTTCGATATACCCTCTGGTAAACTAACATAACTATGGAAAATCATTTTTTTAATGGGAATATCAACTATAAATGGCAATTTTCAATAGCTATGTTAGTTTACCAGAAGGCAAGCTACAAATATGGTTGAACTATTATACACTCCGCTGAGATCCCAATCCTTACCATCATTTACCGATTGCCGTCGCAATGCCGCCGCAGTGAAGTGGTTACAATCTGTCCAAACCTATGTTTGTCCATATACCCACATGAATTACATATATCCCCAATTGTTGTTGCGTCATATCTATATCCATTCATATCCCCAAACATCGATGCCAGCATAATTATATATATATATATTATACTTATACTATATATCTATATATTTAAATTTCTCTATCTATAGGGTAAAACAATAATAAACCATCCCCCAAATCACCATAAATGGGTGGTATAAACCATTCCCAAATGGGTGGTTTATTATTGTTTTACCCACATTACATATCATCCAGATTCTTGGGAGTCCTGCCATAGGATCCGCTGCCAAGGTTCACACAGGCAACTCCGTAGTTTCCTCCAGGACATCCTGCCAATGGAAGTCCTTCCGGACACCTCACGTTGCCTAGGAAGATCAGCAAAGGAAGGAGGGTTTAATATGACTTTACCTGGAAATGAGGGGACAAACCTTCAGTTTATGGTTGTTTCAGTGAGAACCCGAGGTTTTAATCCATTGGAAGTGGGGATACCCTATTCTCAAACCCCTATGTTTGAATGACTTTGACCAAATAGCGCCATAATTTGAGGATGATTCCAAGAAGCCCAGGTGAATCAAGTGGACAATGTGCAATGGTCTTTGGCTGGGCAGGAATCTCCTAGCAGGGCCAATCCATTGGAAACGATGATTTGGAAGATTGTCGGATGGTCTCTATCATTTTTTGGTAGAGTAGAGATAATACATGATAATACTATATAATACTAGCTCTTGAACCAAACTTCATTGGTCGTGAAATGCTTCCCAAGTCCATTGCGGTGTACGTCTTTGCAAACATGCACGCATCCCTTCCACCCTCAAAGGTTACCTTACAATACGAGCATCTTGCTCGGATCACCATGCAAAACCCCTGCCTTTTTCTCCGCGCATTTCCCCTGCAAGCTCAAATGGGTATCTGAAAATAAGGTACACCCTCAAAAATCCCATGGTGAAAAAATCTGTCTTTCCCTGTAATGGCAATTGTTTAATGGTGTGAAGATCACCCATCTGCAGAATCCCAACCAATCCACCCATCGATTTCTCGAATGAAATCGACCGAGCGGCTACTACACTCCACGATATAAGTTGGATCACCTCCCTCATAACTTGGAGCACCTGCTGAATAGCCCCGCGCTTGCAATGGTGCCTCCAGGGGGTCAGAAAACTCGTCAGAACGCGGAAAACGGTGAAAAAAGTAGGTTAGTCCGCTAACAAAAATCATCCAATAGAGATCATATAGGTTTTTGGATGTTGTTGGACAATCAGTGTGTAACTCATTGGGAAATAATGCTATATAGATCAAACACAGTGACAAGTCGTTAGAACAATCGTACATCATTGGATACAGTAAAACAATTCATTATTCATATTGGAATTGAGGGAGATCAGTCCATTTCTGGGCCCCCAAAAAATTGGTCCCTTTCATTACTGGGTGAGCGTTTTGGATGTGCGTTTTGTTAGACTTAACCATCTCGTCTCGAGAGCCGCCTTGCGCAGATCTTCGGTTGCGATACCCATATGGTAATACCCCATGGTAGCGATTCAATCCACCTGCTTTTTGAATCAAATCCATGTCTGTTGTCAGTTGACTCCACGTGTTTGTTGGCTTAGTCCAATTCAATGTCTGTTGGCAACAAAAAACCTTAGAAAACATCGAGCACTTTAGATCTGGCAAAAGGTCAAAATCCTGGCACCTGGCAAATGGATGTTCATCCCAAACAACGGAAAAAATATGAAAACATGTTATTTCAGAGCTTTTGGGGATGAACATCCATATATATATGATCTATCATCACCACCCGTTTAGCAGGGGGGGACGTTATCCAAATGTAATGGGCATTAATGACGTCATTTTGGGGGGGACGTTCTAAATGTAAGATTTCAATTAAACAATTTTGACGTTTGAAATGTAAGTCCGGCATTTAGAGATACCCTGGGGTTTTTGGAGGGGACCTTTAAATGTAAGATTACATGTTTAAAAACGGTCAAAAAATGTAAGAAATGCAAACAAAAATGTAGAATGATGGCATAAAGGTCTTCAAATAGCTGCAGACTTGCATAAAACCAAATATGTAAACAGAAAAATTGTAGGACGCCTATATGCTTGTAAACCTCCGTATACTCTACATGTTTTTATCATTTCAACATGTAGTATAGAGGTAGTTGAGGTACATAATCTCTTGCAAATTTTGGGAAAATCTTTGAATCTCAAAAAAATAATGTAAATTGATACGTGGAAGGTCATAAAAACATGTACCTGAGGTCCATAGTCCCTTGCAGAAAGTCCTCATACAAGACAATAAAAGGCACAATAAACCCATGTAGCCGTCATATTACTGAGGTCCATAGTTCCTTGCAAAAAGTGCTCAAACAAGACAGTAAAAGATATACTAAACACAAGTAGCCATCATATACCTGAGGTCCATAATTCCTTGCAGAAAGTCCTCAAACAAGACAGTAAAAGATACAATAAACGCATGTAGCCATCATATACCTGAGGTCCAGAATTCCTTGCAGAAGGTGCTCAAACAAGACAGTAAAAGATATAATAAACTCATGTTTGTGGCTTCTGGTACGGATGTAATTGGTTCCAGGTAGATTTCAACTATATCTTGAATGTAAACATACGTAGAGGTACATTTGAGGTCCATTTGAGGTACAATTGAGATACGTTTGAGGTTCGTTTGAGGTCATATAGTTGCAATTTTGACCTTCCCCCCCTTCCGCCACCAAAATGTAATCCGTCCGTAGCCTGTTTTTGACGTAGGGGGACGTTCCACAAACATCCACAAACCGTAAATACATTTCAATTTGAGGGGGGGAAGGGTATGAGAAATAGCCCGTTACATTTGGATAACGTCCCCCGCTTTTTGGGGCACGGAAGGGAAGGTGATGATCTATCCATATCTATCCATATCCTATCTACAAAAATCCCCCACCATCCACATCGATCCAGAATTTCGGACCCGCAAGGCCTGGATGCCACCGTTGCAGATCAAGCCCAGGCGGCAAGGCTTACAGAAAGCCACGGAACTCCCTGGCGAAAGGTCGCCGCATGCGGGGACATGTTGAGGTCATGAAATGGGAATAGTTACCATAGAATGGCTATATTTAAAAGGGAAAATGATGATGAACTAAGAGGATCTAGGGGTGACCCGATTTTCAGACGACAAACCCATATATTCGGATATATTTATATAGTTTTATATATATTTGGTTGGGAAAAAATACGGGAATTGAACTGGGATTTGTTGGGGATGGCTAGCTAAATCCAACAATATGGGAATATTCACCAGGGATATGATTGGGACTCATTATCCGACACCCGGGGGAATGTCTGAGAAATCGAACTGGGAATACGAACTATTTCATGAATGGGAACTAAGGATCTGAAACCCCAGTTGAGTTCGTAGTTCGTAGTTCACATGAACCATGCAATTCGTCATAAGGATATAACCAGCATTCACCAACCAAATTTCAGGCAATATAATGGGATGAAATCCATCTTTTTCCCCACTAAAAATGATCCAAGGATCTAAGTTATGACATCTCATGAAATGATGAGGAACTTGATGCTTCACCATTGGTTTGCTACTCCATTTCCGATCAGATATGACACTTTCACGTGGTTGTTAAATATAATGGCAGGGTTCAAATCCCGACACAACTTGATAGTTGTTGGAAGCGGAGAAAGCACAATCTATATAGTTTTGGATCTTGGGACTTCCACATCGGGTTGGTACATATGCCCCAAACTTGGAGACTGGATTGCGCACAATTCCAGTGCTCGCTTATTCCATGCCCCCTTTTGTTGGATAATAATGATAGACCACCATGTTCTATACAATAACAGTGTTGCTCCCAACACCACAGCCACAGATATTAAGGGATACAATTACCTAAAATAATTACCTAACAAAAGATGCGACATCACAAATTGACCTCCGTTCTGGTGATCATTTACTTAAAATAGGTTGGTGCAACAGTGAATGATGGGCTTTGAGAATCCTTGAGATAGAACTGAGAACTGTGACCCCGTTCTCCCAAACGCCTACATTGCAATGATCCTATCGGATCCCATAGGTTTGAACCCCTTGGGGGTAAAGGGGTAGCGACTCCGTGCATTCACCCCATTGATATCATCTATCTGTTGCTCCTCGGATAGGGGCTCATGATTGTGGGTATATAAGTATGCTTGTGGTGAGGGATACGCGGTTTACCCTCTTTTACGGACGATCAAAGGTGGTATTACCTCCATAAAATCTTGACAGCTAAAGCGAGGATCAAATTTTCCAGACCTTTTCAAAGCCAAGCGATACTGGTTTCTTAAGAAGGATTCTACATGATTCATGGTACCAACATGGAACCCCAAAAAGTGGGAGAACCGATTAAGCAAACATTGCCCCCCGTGTTTTGCGCCAAGGGAAGTCCCGGGGTTTTCCCCGGCAGCTTCTTGAAGCGCCCAGGAAAAACCCCTTCAGCTGAAACAAGCTGCAAGAGTCTTGAATCCTCTCGCCAAACACGTTTTAGATCGGAAAACAAAAATTGACTGGCTGATAATCATCATAGATTGCATCGATATCATGGTAACGCAGGCAAACGTCTTAAATGCCTCTAAGATCTCTAAAGTGCAGTTGGTATAATCTTCGTCAATCAAATACGGCAACCCACATGCACCCCAAAACTTCAGCCCAACTCACCAAGAAAAAATCATGTTTCCACCTACCCCCAGTGCGGTGCCCCCAGTTATCAGTCGGTTTAAGCACCCATCACACGGGAGGTCGACCATAATTCGCGTCCCATAAACCCCAAATGTCCAATGTGTGACGCTATGGAAACCACTGTAGATTGGATTTTCCCTCCCTAATTTCTCCATAGATTCCATAGGAAACCACCATTGATTCCGCCTTGAAAAGGTCGGTGCCAGTAGGTTCCTGGAGGACAAACGCAGTCGTCGCTGCTCTTGCCGTTGGGATGCAGAGTTGTGCTGCCGGGCAGCACGCTTTCGCAGCTCAGGCATGGCAGGGTCGCACCTGAGCTGGAAAACCTTGCTCTGAGGATAAACCTTCTGATAAACTACCATAAAATGACCCAATTATTAGTTGATTTACCTTTAAAATTGTGATTTTCCAGAGCTATGTTAGTTTACCAGATGGTAAAGTGCTGTATACCCCTAGGCCCTAGCAATTTATGACACTCTTTGCATTTTTGTTTAAAGAAAATGGAACAATGATGATTAATAGGCAAATTTAGAGGTATGGCAAACCAAAAGAAAAACGTAGATCGAATTCGAACATTTGGGCCCAGGGACTAGAGCACCCTGTTGGAGATTTGTTGGAGATTAAATCCTTAACAGTTGGGTGCTGTTCAATTTGGACATTTTAGTTGGGTGCTGTTCAAGTAGGACATTTCCAAACCCCCATTGTTGGATTCCATTAAACCACCAATAGATGACGATTAAGCATGATTTACCACCATCATTCTCCCATTAAGTGCCATAACATTTACCAACACCTGAAAAACACAACCAGACTTGAACAAAAAGCTCAAAAAATCGTCCAGACACCCATTTCCGATGGATCTGCCGGATCCTTAAAGCTTCCCACCTGACAGCGTCTTTTGGCCTTACCCTCCACTATGGGTCATATAGCTATGGAAACCATGGCGCATAGCTAGTTGGGTTCACAGGTTCATGGGCTCCATGACATGCAGGGAAAAGCAGTCTGGGGTGGAGAATTATTCATGGCTAGTATTGGATAGCTTTCAAACAATCCGTGGATGAATGTGTTATTGATGTGCATGTATGTATATATACATATATACATAGTGTATATAAATGATTTTTATGATAGAATATATAACAACATATATTATGTATGTACATAGTCATCCTGGAATAGTCAGTATGGCACGTCAAACATCTTCGCTACAATGGGAATCATTTTGAACACCCATGCCAAATCCATCCTGGTTCATCTAGCTCGGGATATATGATATCAGTTTAGCTGGCTAGTAACAAGCCATCAACCTACTGTCACAACATGCGACCGGCTTCAATGTCTGAGCCAAAGGAAATCAAGGAAACCCCAACAGAAAAAAGAAAAAAAAAACATCCGTCCAGAGTATCTTTGTGTATACAATGTGTGTAATCAATTTGATGCACACAATCACATGAAACCTTACCCACAAACATCTACTGCAACCAAGAAGGGGCGAAATGATTCTTTTCCAAAATTGTGGTACAAGGAAATACCCACAAAAACCCATCAAATTTCGAGAGCCAAAGAATGCTTGCATCTTTTTGGAGGGTCTCCCCAAAAAAATCCATGGAGAAACCCCAACTCCTTTCGCATCAGCTTTAGGGCCTGGCATTCACATGCAGATTGACCCAGTTGAGCTTGTTCACTTTGCGCTGGACAAGGCTTACACGCCGACAAGCCCGGCTCATCTGCAAAATGCTCCACAGCACAGGCTTCGCAAGTGGCAGTTGAGGCGCTACGAAATTGGCCCAGAGGACATGCAGTGCAAATGCCTTCGTCGGAATGTCCATTCTGAAATCTTCCTGGGATATCTGAGATCACGGAAAACCAACGGATCCACAGAATTGGTTTCTCATCATTTCAGTCATCCCAAACAAGTGCTGGAGGTTGCAGGCTCGTAGTGGTAGGACCCGGACTTCCATCGGGCTGGTGTTTTTTTTTACAGGAAGGCACCAGCTATGGCTATGTTGGTTTATCATCTATAGATTGATCTCCGTGGAAAACAAGAGTGACTCATGCAAAAAAAACGACAGAAAGTTGCTGTTCGGGGTCCCCATTTAGGCAAAACATCAAAATTGAACTGATTTTGGGCAAAACTTAAAAAAAATGCATTACCCTCTGGTTATGACTAACATAGCCATGGAATATCCCCTATAAATGGAGGTTTTAATGGGAAAATAATCATCCAAAATTAGCAATTTTCCATGGCGAAATGTTAAATAACCAGAGGGTACATTCAATATCCAGCAACCCTCCGGGCAGAAATGGCAGCTCGTTGAACCGCTCTCGTTCGCCAAAGTCCCTAAACCATACGGGCACTGTTCACCTTGGAGACGTTCCAAGGACGCGACACGACAAGTATCCTGTCCCACACGCATCCTTTGCACTGCACCCTGTTTTCAAAATTTACATTGAGGTAGTCTTTAGGGAAACTGAACCACGAATCGTTCTATATATATATATATTTATTTACACATAAGCATAAACATATCTAGATATGTAGATAATTGTAGATATGTATATCCATGCATATCTACATATAATGATGCCCATCAAACCTATGTAGCTGGTGGAGATTTCCCTTTCCACACTTTCCCCACTTTCCTCCCAGGTCACATTGGGAGAATGTCAACGGTGCACTGGATATATTTCGAAAGGTGCCCGCCTGGCCAAAGAGACCGTGTCCCCGTTTCGATGGGGATTGGCCCACTGTTTTCCATGGGATTTTTTTCCCTTGAAACATAGAGGGTTAACCAAGAAACACGGGGATTGATATCTAGTTTGTGTTAGACAAGTTGGTTCATACATTTATAAACAATATATCTAGGATTTGTGATATTTGTGGAGAATTGAACTTCTTGTCGATGGAGGAATTGCCAGCAATTGTCCATTACCAGAAAATAATGTTCATTTCACTGACTGAACTATAGCATCCGTCGACCCCCAGTTCTGCCATGAACAATACCACTTTTCCATCCCATTATACTGGCTCGTAAAAAGGGTATCCCGTTATGGGCTATCAAAATCCCCGAGGAAACAAATTGCATAACCCCCCCTATATTGACCAATCAACAATCAACCATCATGAAAAAACTATAGCTCCATGATCATGTGTGTGATGGTTGTAGCCTCTGTATTCCCTATTAATGATTGTTAAATCCGATTAAAGTCCCATAAAAAAAAGTCCCACTACAACCCCATCATGGCTATCAAATATTCGATATTCTATTGTTATTATTGTCTCATATATTGTATCAAATTAGATTTATATCCATTTATATCCCTGTATTATCCCCCTTATAATCCATCTATCTATCTATCTATATATATATATATTATGTGCATTTTAACCGCTATGGACCATTGTTTACCACTATTTTGAAACCGTTGTTAAGCCACCATTAGCGAATATCGCATATTCATATGGGAAAGAATCGTATTTCCATTGTTGGGTGATTATGCCGTTACTTTACCATTATTATTCGCTCCGAAATCCCATTATAATCCCATATCAAAAACATTCCCAACAATTCCAACGCCCATGAAATGCGAAAACAAATCTTGGCATCGATAGCCATTATGAACTATTGACCATAATTTACCATTCTTAGCCGCTATTAAACCGCAATATTCGCATGATATTCCCATTATATGCCACAACAACAGGTCAAATCCATGTAATATATTATAACTACTATGATTAAAAACTATATTTAAAAAAACAAATACATATATATATATATATATATATCATGTTGCTATAATCCCCCTATTCCATCCAACTTTGCAGGCTTTTCCACACTCGATCACTTCCAATTCGGCCTTACAGAGTCGACATTCCGTGGCCGTTTTGGAGGACGACAGGTCGCCCACCCCGAAGCTGCCCGGCGGGCAGCCCTGTTTGGCATCCCAGGAGGGCGACGGAGAGCGCCATGATGTCACGGCCACATCTACCGGCAAAACGGGCCTGTGAGCGGCGGTTGAAGGCTGTTTTGAAGGAAAATGGGGATTGAACATGATTGAGCCGTTAAAAAATGAACTTGGATTTCATCATCAAAAATGATGGAACATGCAGCATGCATCTCATCATCATTTAAAAATAATGGGAAAAAGCATATTGAACCAGCAAAATTAGGGACTTAACCAGCAAACACTTGGGGACAAATAAGGGTTTTACCAACAAACATTGATTGCTGCATACTATCTTCTGTTCCAACTATGAACTTAAAGAAAATCCAACCACCATCCGCTCCACCTTACCTCCTGAAACATCTCCCGCCTGGTGTGGCCATCTTCCATGACTTGCCAATTCACACTGCTCCGGCCCTGGTTTTGGTTGGTGCGGCTGAAGATGATCGTTCCGAACAAGGTCTCGTCGTTCACTCGGCCTACCGAAAACAGGTGCGAAATCCCATTGAAATATGGAGGTTTGCTAAAATGTGGGTACCCCAAAATGATCCAAAATTGTCTATTACCAACGGCAAAACCAATGGTTTTGGGTTGCCCATGTTTTGGAAAACCTCCAGATGTATCTCCCCTTTTCCAACCCCACGGCCCTGGTTGCTTCGTACATGTTCCCATTGAACCAGGTAGTCTGCCCCAACCAATCAACAGGCGCATTGGCTCAGGTGCTACCACGAAGTGCTCGAGTCTTGGGCACCTTCTAGGTAGAATGCATAATACATGTGCATGCTATATATCGTATATATAATACACCCTGTGGTTATTTAACATAGCCATGGAAAATCCCCTATAAATGGAGGGTTTAATGGGAAAATAATCTATAAAGGTTGATTTTCCATGGCTATGTTAAATAACCACGGGGTATATAATATGCCGTATTTTATATTCTATTATAATCTAGTGGATAAAAACATGGGATATGTCTAGATACATGTACCTTGTAGGTATATGTAACTTTATGTATCCTATGGCCCCAATGGAGTTCTCTCGTTTCAAAACAGCCGAGGTTACAGCCTTTGCGGCACCAGTCTCATGATCTGGGTATGATACGGTGTGAGATATTTCACCTTAGTTGCAGGAGTTAGTTCATCCCATGGCCATAACTGTTAAGGGCCATAACTGCCATTTGATGGTTTCCTAAAATGGGGGGTACCCAAAAATGGATGGTTTATAATGGAAAATCCCAATCTAAAATGGATGATTTAGAGGTACCCCCATTTCAGGAACTCTCTATTTGATGATTGATCATCATATTCTCCATTGGAATTTGATGTTGCTTTGTCCAAACATGGTTAATATACCCCCAACTCATGGCTCTTTGAGTAGGGAAAATGAGGAGCTATATAAACCGGGAGAAGTTGGGGTTGACCCAACATTTGGTCGTCCAATTCCGATGGTTTGTCAAATGCACATTCTTTTTGGTCAATGCCCTGGTTTCCAGCTTCTTTGAGAAGCATCATTTCTTGTCCAAAGCCCCTAAAATGGGGGTTTCCTAAAATGGGGGTAGCCCTAAGTCAATGTTATTTTCGGATCTTCCATTATAAACCATCCAGCTATGTATTTATGCAAACCCCCATGTAGACGTATCCATATTGATGTCTCTTTGGACAAGCGATGGCCCATGGCCTAAGGACAAGCGAATCTCCTCTCGTCTCTCGGCAATGGTCTTATTGAGCAAAGAGGCACCGTACCTTCGAGAACCGGTTGCGGCACGGCCAGGAAGTGACGGGTTGAGCCCACGGATCGGCAGGGTTAAATCAATGGATGTATGCAGTATTAGGATATATAAAATATGTGTGTATGAATATAACATAAATATATAATCATAAACAAACAAATCTATGTATATTTGGGTGTACGATTTGGTTCCAAAACAGTGACCGTGAAACTCATATGTTATCACTTTGGTTGCTTTGGTTCTCATAAAACAAACATATATGTGAAACTATATTCATTTATATTCATATAATGTGTATTATCATGTATGATTGTATATACAGTATAGTAAACGTATTGATTTGGAATCTATAGTTTGTTTGACTGCACCAGTCCCAACAAGTACTGGCACCCCATGAGATACTGGGTGGTTGAAAAAAGGCTTTGCATACGCTAAAAACACCTACATTGTCGTGAATCCATCTTGTATGTCTGAATCATAATTACTATAAAATGGGTATTTGGGCACTTCCCTTTTAGCCAAACTTCTGGAAATGGTGGGCTATCATATTAAAGTAGCCACTCAATGCCAGTTAAATATGGGGAAAAATGGGGAACATGATTTCAAGAATCATGGAATGTTGGAGTAGCCTATTTTTCGGCAGACCCAAGTATTACCGCTCCACTTTGCAGCTTCAATGATCCATTCGAAGGTGACCTTAATCATCAAATCTACAACACAATAGGACAACACACACACACAAAAAGGACACACATGAATAACAAACACGAAAGAACAGCTACAAGGAAATACACTATAGGAATAAAACATAATAAAACAATGTGTACGTAGAACGAACAAACAACATCCACGTTGACACTTAAAACTGGTTCCCATCGCCTGCCAAGAAGCTTCTCAAGACTCCGGGCCAAGGTCACCCCAGCTGCAGCACAAGCCGCTGCATCATAGGTGGGTTTTTCCCCAAAGAGCTGAAGATATCCTGATGATCAGCAAGTTTTACAGGTGCTACCCAATTTTCGGAGCAAATGCAGCTTTGTAACAGCAAATAGAGAGGAAGTACTCAGTAGATGTTGGAGGTTTAGCCAACCACGGACCAAACAACAACTAACATGGTAGAGGGACCAAAGATTCAGCCAACTGAAGCCCTATCAGGGATGGTCATACTCCATTGGTGTACTCGACATATTTTTGGTATGAAAAATGCTCACCCAAGAACTTTCTTGGATATGGTAGGGCGTCAGAATATGGGATATAATGGGATATAAACCATGCTTATCCTTTCCAGGGGATATGAGATACAATGCTTACAACGGTTGAAACCTTGCTGTGGTGGTACTGGGTGGTTCGCCCGTCACTGGGCTTCATCTGGATCACAGGAGGAAACATCACCACATCGTTGCTCAAAAAAAATGATACCAAGCCATATTCCATCATTCCATCATCATCCAAGTGGCTTGACGCCATGTTCTTCGAACTGTCAAAGTAAGGATCTGCAAACCTTGGATTCGCGGCGAGCCACCCAACATCACGGTGGATTGACTGGACTGACCACCGTAAGTCGAGACAAAATACATCACAATATCTCAAAAAGTGGTGCCCCCGGTTGTAAGGTAGATGGTTTATCATGGTTTGAAACAACTAGTTCGGTATATCAATATATCTACCATCAACCCTAGTGACATATCAGTCGTAAATAGTTGTAGACCAAACTTAGCGATTCCAAACTTGGGCACCACCTTCAGTTTTACTGGTAGTATCCAACATTTTTTTTCTAGCTGTATAGATATTTGTTGGATTCTCATGACATATCTCACTGTTTCAAAACCCTCCTAATCATAGATAATATCTACCACAAACCAAACAATTACATATTCGCGAACCAAACCAACTTAACCAACCTGTCCCGCTTTAGTCAAAACTGCTGCAACACTGGAAATCTCAGCAAAATCCATTGTTCAATGGCTGAATCCTTATTTTTCACCGGTAGTTTCCAACATTTTGTCTCAGTACATCCCAACTTCAATGGTCTGTATAATCCTGTAAATAAAATGGGAAAATATATGAAAATATGGGAAACATGATACCCCCTTTCTTAACCCGTACGGAAAGCTGATTGGCAGCTGGGACACCTCAATTCATCGTGCCACTGACCGCCGCCTACGTTGTACGTTGCCGCTTCAAAGCCCATGGCAGCGCTGCCATTGGGCCAAGAAGTCCTTGGCACCAAGATGGCACCGAAAAAGGCCGGTGGTGGGGTAGCAAAACTCAACATAAAATAGGGACTTAATCAGCAGACATTGGAATTTAAACGATGTTGCCCAGCAAAAATGAAAAAACAAATGGAAACAAAATTGTGGATTGAAACACTAGTTTGACATCGTTAAACTCATAGTTTAACTAAAAGAAATATCATATTGGGAAGATAATTGGCATTTAACCAACCAAACAAGGTGACTTCACCAACGAAAATGATGCTACAGTACAATCAATCAACATATGGCTGCTGGGTTTCAATTCCCCTGAAAGATCGTTGGGGATTAGAATCCCCAAATATCCCAAATATGCCTGAAAATAACAAACATAAACGAACGACCAGAACATGATGATTTGAAACAACCAAATTGTGGAGGTTAACATAGTTTTAACATAGTCTACACAAAATGATAAGTTCTCACCTACCAGAATAGAATGTTGAGGAGAGGAAATATGGGGATACAAAGAGCAATGATGGGGAAACAATGTCTTTTTGGGAACAAGTCGGTATACTGTGCTATCTGACATCATCTGCGTATTGCTCATGATTTTCTTGGGTTACACACCTCTGTCTATGTTCATCAACCAAAGTCAGAGAGGACGACGTAGTGGTATAAACAGGCAAATTCATGACTTGTGTCCCTGCGGAGTTTACCAATCGGAGTTGAGTGAAATTGTAAACCTGAGTGAAATTGTAAACTTGATTCGCAAACCATGAAGGTCCTTTTTCTTTTTGGAGAGCTTACATTTCGATGGGGACAATTTTTGGTTTGATGGCTGCTTCCCCAGCTTCAAATCAACGATGTTTGCTGGGGATAATTTTTTCGACAAAGATTGCGGGAAGTTGGGTCTTTATATGATGGCACCGGATTGCCAATGAACCCAGTTTTTATGTTTTGGACATCTTTCAGGATCTGAAACTGTTCAATTTTTCTTGTCAATCAGTTTGAGCAAATTCCATGCCGGAGAGTATATTATTGAACGGCCTTGTAGCTGACATCCCGGAAATAATATTCCCGAAATGCTGAAACAGTGGGCCATTTCCAATTGAAAACCAGTTCCAATTCTTATGTTTGCTTTACCATTTATCTTCATTGACCTCTTGATTATTAGTTGCTTCTATCATTGGAGGATTCATACTTCTTTGTTGTGATAAAGCTTCACTGTTCGATCACGCAGTTGACAGCGGCATGTTTGATCCCCCATCTCTTGAGACGGCATCCCATGAGTTCAAAAAGGTCTGGGTACCTAGTGAATCCAAAAAATAGCTGGTCAATGGATGTTCATCCCATTAAAATTGATGATAACAGGTTTTGATCCATCTCCAACATTTTCGCAACCGAAACAAGCCAGAAAGTGTAAAACATTGTAAAACCATCATGGTAGACGATGTTTCCTCCATATTTTAGAGATTTCGAACCTTTGGGGGTTGCTATATATATGGGTATACCTGAGATGATCCAATAGGGATACCAAATTATGACCGCCATTTTTTGAAGGAAAGGACCAAATAGTTAAGGAATTTTTAAGTAAATCATCCACATAAAGTAGTCACCACTGTCATTGACATGATGGTATTCTCCCCTCCTTCTTATCATCACCGTCTCTCTCATCCTGCTCCTCTCCCCTTCCTGATCCTTCACGTCCTGCTCTCCTTCCTCCTCCCCTCCTCGTCATAATTAGCAACAACAGCAGGAAACATTATGATCATGTTCATCATCTTCATCACCCTGATTCTCCCCAAAAATCTAATTTGATCATGTCATGCATTCATTTGTGACCTCTATTTGAAAATGTTCGACTATTTAACAATGACAAAACACTTCCGTATACTGCATTTTTCTTTGCCAGTGCACATATTTATCCATTTCTTTCCATTTTCAACTGGAGTGAACACATGAGGCACCCCAGAAACGTGATCATTGCTGAAGTAACAAGTGCAACCACCTTGATACACCAGCAAGAGTTGACCAACAACCTATTAACCACGCAACATCATTTAACCAATATATAATAGCAACAACAAACATGAAATGTTACATGATAAATCCAACGATAGACACGATAGACAGCTAAATCCCAAGCCTGATGTTCTCATGGCTGAGAACATTTCTGCTCCTTTGAACATGGCCATACCCCCTTTTGAACTATATAATATGATCAAGCACTGGGCTGGTTATTTTTACAATAGCGAAGAGGATCAGAGTTGTGGGGGGACACTGGGACACCCACGCCCACACTCACAATTGTCCATTACTTGGGAGTTTCACTTGCGTCGACCACTTATTCAGTTCCCGTTTGCTGTATGTGACACTCTATGCCCACTTATGAATACTTTTGATAGCAAGAGGCGAATAAGGGCGTGATATTACAGTAAACTACACGATATGATTAGATTGCTGTCTGCCATAGACTGTAAACATCCTCTGTATACCCTCCTGTGAACTTAGATGTGAACAACCCATCATGCGTAGATCATTCTCCTAAGGAAACCATGGGTTTTCCACATCTATTTAGCCCGGGGAAACCCATGATATCTGCATATGTCCCTCACCCAATGCCTACCACCAACGCACAAAGGCCGCCACACGACTCGTAGCCGATCCAACTTCGTCCAGGGCCATGGGGAGCACCAAAATACCTATAGCAGCAGGATCAGGGGAATCAAGACCAAACAAAGACACATGAACAATCATGAACATACACATACAGCATGACACACACATATATATATATATATACATAAATATATATATACATAAATATATAGATATATACATTATGTACATGTTTTATCATTTTTGCGAAATGCGAAATGCAGTCCGCAAATCGCAAGCTGGACTACCCATCAGCAACGCGTCAGAATGCCAACAAACAACGGCCTGATCCTGGAGTGGAACTTTGCTGCCGCTCACTTGCGCACTGAATCATCAAACAATCAGTCCCTTGCCTGGAACAATTATATACATTGGTATCAAATCAACCAGCCCTGCAGTCAAATAGTGCCGTTACTGTGGAGTAAGCTTTCCTTCTTAAAAGAACCACTGTTTGTTTTTCCAAAATATCCTTGTGGCAAAATGTCTGCCCTAAAGGGTCACCCAAAATATTCAGACAGCCCAGATTTGCCAAGATACATTTTGTATCGCAATTTTTGTTTCATCATCGCCATTAAACCGCTGCGCGCAGCGGTGAGCCAATTCACGACCTCAGCAGTGCCAAAAGAATGGTGATATTGGGCCCAAAATAAGACACAAGCCACTCAAATTTCAGATGGAAATCCCTACATTGAAATCAACCCTCTTCAGAGAATGAGGCATATCAAACCCGGGAAGCAGTCTGTTTTTTTGGGTTGCAATGAACCAACTATGTTTTCCATGTGTTTTCAAAGTGGGAAAGCGAATCCGTGGAATTTCAGATCCCAAACACTAAAAATAAGCCCTTCTGTTGGTCTAAAATTGGGCTACCCCAAATTCCATAGACTATCACGGCTCTCCCCAGTCACGGCTCACCGCCTGAAAGAAGCATTTGCGGAGACCCAATTGTCAGACACACCTTCAGTCTTGTTGGTTTTGTATCCTACTAGATCGCCCTGATATTCCTATGTTGTTCTCTATAAGTACCCATTGTATCCACTTGTGGGTGACCATATTCCTACTATATCCCAATGAATGTTTTGAGTTGCCACTGTATTTTCCAACATGACCAAGGCACAGCACTAGTGGCACCATGTGTCTCTGTGCAAATGTGAAGACGTCATGCAGGTATATAAACTTGATCTGGCAGATGATATAATGATAACGACTCCTATACATTCATACACTATCATCTACGATCATGTAATTACATTTAAAATTTATACACACTTATTCGTGTGTTGAACATACATATATGATTTACAATTAATGTTCTAAAATGTTTTCACGTCTGCAGACGCCCCAAGTTATTCAAGTTGCAACGTCAGGATCTGCTCCTTGAGAACGCACGTCCTTTCGCAGTACACTGCTACGATTTTTGCGCCACATGCCAATGTGGTGTCATCCGAAGTCTCATCAGAGTTCACATATTCATTGCGCACGATGAACTACGGTAGTATATATAAATGTATGTATACACTGAGCATATATATATACATACATATGTATATATATATATATACATATATGTATATATATATATAACTGTATATTATAGTTGCGGATATGTATTCTCTCAAATCCCCACCGTGTATGAAACACACCACGCAATGACGATCTCGGGAATGCCAAAATTGCAGAACATCAGGTAGAAACACTAAAGTGCAGAAACACCGGTAGAAGACATCCAACAATCCAAACGAGCCCTGGCATGGGTCCAAGTAAATAGCCAATAGATTTTTCAACGCATATGCATTTGCATACATCTATGCAAATCACAGTAATTTACCAACCTGAAATAAGGTGATTTTTCGGATGATTCCCTATACAAACCGTCCCAGTGAGATCGCGCTGTGAGGTCGTTTCTGTTTTTGCGATTCGACTTGCAACGATTTTTTTTTGCTGATTCCTGGTAGTTGGGCCGTGGTCTTTGTTTGCCCGTGGGTAAATTGCGCATCTTTTTGGTCCTTTTGGAGCTAGGTGGCACGTGCTTTTTCGTTACCAACGAAATGTTGCCCTCCGCCCAGGGCCAATGAGTACATCAATGGCCAATGTTAGACCTTCAAAAAGAACAAAGGTTTTGTTTACAAATTTGATGCCATTCGGGTGTATCTTAAAATGGGGGCCCAAAATGTGGCCATGTCTATTCCCAAAAGTGATGCTGAATCGATCCTGAGATGGGGAGATCAGCAGCAATATGCCCATATCGAAATGAGCCATTAAAAATGAACCCCGTTGTCCCATCGAAATACGAGTTGGTTGAAAACGGTGTCTATGGCTTTGCATATGTTTTCATACTCCCCAAGAAATCAGGTACACGTCCCTATATCATCCTATATCAGACTATATCAATCAATCAACCACAGCACTTTTTGATAACTCTAATGGGTCCAAATACGCTATGCAGTCGCTTGATTCCCTCCACGGCTCCTCAATGATCCCCTCTACAAACTCGACCAAAGCAGGCGAAAGCACTTCTGCCCGAGAGTCAAAACCTGGTCGCTTGGTGGTCATGGGTTGAAACTGCTTAAAATATGGGAGCTAGGAATTGATGGGACATCATGTGGATATTCTCAGGATACAGCTCACAATATGGAATCCTGTATATTCCCATCGACTTTGAATTGATGATGTGTGATTATACTAACACGTGATGGTGGGATTCTCTGAATATCACCAACAATCATTCAAGCTATGATCACTAGATGGTTTGGGGCCCCTGGTTTGGATGTTGGGGGATACCCCCTGGTAACAATCCCCCATCCGGGCAATCCCAGGAATCCCACCACCCAAAACCACCAGGGAAGCATTGTAATCATTGATGCCACAACAAAGGCAAAAAATGCTGGTTGAAGGGATAGAGTCATAGATCTGGATGATCTGGCTGCATGATTGCCAGCATATGGAATTATGGCAATAACCACATGAAAAAACCCTGTGATACACGCGACATCCAAACAACTGGGCATAGTTAAGGGAGATCCGCTTGAAGTGACAGGCCTGTATCATACCATATCCATCATACATTGGTATTGAGATGAACCTCCCTGACAAACCATCTACCGGCATCTAGTGGCATCTACTAGGCATATGGAGGGGATTCTACGAACCATAATCCAAGGAAGTTTGGGTGAAAAACTTCGGAGGCTTGCACAAATGCCAAGAGACGGTCTTCCCTTAAACAACCACTCAGCACAGTATACTCAGTTGCTACCCTTTGAAAATCAAACATGATAATGGGGCATCCCCACTTATATATGATTGTCCCATTTAAATGCCCATTTATCTGCTTGACTACCGAAGGCTACCTGGTTGGTAACTACTATGGGCCAGCTGGAGACTCTTTGCCCAGATTGCTCCTCCCCCGTGCCTATCTATCCTATCCTATCCTACCCTGCCTAGCGAGCATCTATTTGCCTGTTTGTCTGTCTGTCGGTCTATACATTTTATCTATCTACAGTATGTAACAATGTATCTACATATCTCTATGTATTTACATATATCATTATATATGTCTATGAATATGTCTATGAATATGTCTATGAATATGTCTATGAATATGTCATGTCTGTCTATTCATCCATTTCTCTATCTATTCATCCATCTTTCTATCTATCGATCTATTCATCTATCAATATGTCCATCTATCTATTGATATTCTTATATTTCTATCATATCTGTCCTATCTAATTTGATCTTAACTTATCTGTCTATCGTCTATTCAATGTCGATTGTATCAGCCGTTTCATCCCATCCCGCTGTCATGTCAGTTACACACCCACACTCGGACCAGGTCCGAAACATGATTAAGTTTGCACTACTAAACCATTTGTTTAAAGGATGTGTTTGACATTTGACATGAAGGGAAAGGGATTAGTGGTTCTCCTATGTTCTCTTTCTTTTGTTTATCTGCTACAACCCCTCTGTGGTCCCTCGGCCGAGAAACCATCCTCAACCACTGCACTCTCAGAAACTTCATAAAAACTGGGCAAGGCATCCACATTGTACTTGAAACCAAAGGCATCCTCAGGGCTAGATGTGAATGAACCTCCCAGAACATAGGTTTGTCCGAAAAGAGTGTACCCCCAAATCCCATGGTTTGTCATGTCATGTTCCTCATCAAAACCCACATGAAGTAAGTTTCAGATGTTTGAGTTCCGTGGATCCATAAACTTACTTGTGCTTAGTAGGGAATGGGGGAATGGGATGATTATTTATGGTTATTATAGGTCATTCCCCCATTCCCTGCTAAGCACCAGCAAGTAAAAGGTCAGTAGTTGTTGTCATCCCACAACGCCCTTTTTGTTGCTGGGACCATGATCTCTGAAGGTTGGATCCACCCTGGGGGATGAAATGTGGACTCGCATCCAATCTCATCAAGCTCGGCACATGGCAAGTCTTGGCCTCCCACAATATTGGATGGTTTTACCCCCTGGTTATTTGACCTAGCTATGGAAAATGGCCATGTATCGATATAGATATATAGACAGTAGGTGATTAGAATTTGTAATTTTCAATAGCTATGCTAAACTTACCAGAGGGTAGATCCCAAATTATGGCCGGAAAATCGATCCCTTTTCACACTAAGCAAATAGGCATATGGACAATCTGTGAAATCAATTGAAAAAAACAAAGAATTCGTTGAATTGGTCACATCATCCCCTTTGTATCTATACTTAAGGGGGATTAAAAACCACATTTATAGCTGGGGGGGGTACCACCCTGAATAATCACCCGCCATGAATTCTGTCAATTGGTTTGGAACTTCTCACCGGGCATCAAATTCACTCTGCAGTCCACATCTGCAACCACCCCCACTGCGCACACCACCTTGGAATTGCCAAGTAAACACAACAAGAAAACGTTGGAAAGCCATAGAAAGCCAGTAGGATTTCTAATCCCAACCATGTGTATCATGGTTATTTTGCATCGTCCCATAGGTGTGGCTCACCTCATTGGCTAACCCAAATTGGGGATGGTGTACCACATGGTAAAGTATGGTCAAGTTTGGTAAATATGATACTATGGAAAAATTGTGGATAATCATCCCATTCCTGGTAAAGCATGGTAAAGTCATTGGGGTATCAATGACGCTCAGACACTTAAACTTGGTCCTGTAGACTATTCTCCATGTAAAAAATCCGACCCATTCCCGGTTGATTCTTAAAAATGACATGTAATGATCATGGACACAGCACAATCAAACATTAATCATACGGAAAGGCTGGACACCACATCTTTTCTTGTGATCCACAGGTCCCCTCCAAAGCAAAAAGCAACTTCTGTTTCAGGTTTTCTATACCCCAACAACCCCAGCATTGCGGGCTCTACTATCAAACCCCTTATTGCTGGAGGGGGGAAGGGACCTTTCAAAACAGCGGGACGACTTCGCCTTTTATGAAACTCACATCATATTCCAATTAAATCCACAACATCGCAAAACCCCATACTTGGTCTTGCTATGCTCTCCCTTGCTTTCACCTTTTGTTGAATAATTCCTTGTCTATGCGTCAAATCCAGGCCATCAATCCAAGTTACATCCAGGTCCATTTCTGAGGGTTACAAAGATCATATGGGTGTGTTGAAAACATGGGGTATACCCTCTGGTAAACCAACATATCTATTGAAAATCCAAAATTTCAATAGGTATAAATCAACTGTACATGGCCATGTCATGTTGAGTTACCAGAGAGTACCGCCCAAAATTGCAAGTTTGAAAAGGCATATGGAGATACACAGTTTGCCGATACCACATTTTCCCATGATATACCATATAATGTGCGATCTACCAAAACAACTCCACAAATGGTTTGTTTATGAAATTGATGGAAACTGTGTTATATATACATATACAATCATATACAATCATATACATATAATATTTTCTCCCAACTGGTTGATAATCGGAGATGAAAAAACAAAATCCATCATTTGTGGATCCATCCTAAACCCATCTACCAAAACTGCCCCCAATCACAGGGTATGGCAATATTCCATTTAGTCAGTGTTTTCTTTCCTCAATTTTATAGAAACATATATAAACCATAAAGTTCATATCAACTGACATTCCAACTACCATGTGGTTGGGAAACTCAAAGTAACTCCTTGGCTCCCAGTTTAGTAGGGAATCGGCTCCCTTCCAACGACTGGATAGCAAAGCCTCCGTTTTCTATGTAGATGAACCGTCCATGTTTGGTTAATATAATCCCCTCTCATCATTGCAAATCATCCCAATCAATCCCATCAAAACCCATGAAAAATCCCACTAGAGCACAAGAAATCCCATTGAAACACACGAAATCCACCAAGCCACAGGTACGTGTCTTGTTGGACCATCGAAAACACCAAGCCTCCGTGGGTCCTACCATGCGCAGGGTCGCCATGCGACTCCACTCGGCCGAACTCACGGCGCTGGTGCGGACGAAGGGCCAGTCGTAGTCGCGCAAAATCACCAACGAGGAGAAGTTCAACAGGGAGGCCTGAAGGGATGTTTGCCCTTTGGGTTCAACCATCAAATGGGATTTACTAGGTCTAGGATTTTATAGGGATACTCCGGATACTCCGGAATATTTTTCAGGAATTTGGTGGGATTTTCATGGTGATTTAAATGGTGTCTACCTTCCATTTTCTGAGACTCTAGTGGTGATTTAATGGGACAAGTATCTGTAAATAGAGGTTCAACCAACAACTTAAATGGGATTTCACCATGGATGTTGTAGGGACATTATTGAAAAATCATGGGGTTCTCATGATGATTCAATAGGATTTATCCTTAAGGATTATAGTAAAAATAGGACATTGATCTATACATGATTATTTATATATAAATCCTTACTAATCCTGATTCTTGTTGGGAACATACTTAAAATCCTGAATTTAAATAGGATAATCATCTATACATGGAACATATTTTTTTTTGCAATCAGGGTTTTAATGATGATTTAGTGGGATTTTAATCGTGATTTATTGGGATTTACCCTTTGGTGTCAGTCCTCGGACTAGCCATGGAGGTCTATAAACGATTGATTGTCTATGGCTAATGGTGATTTTACCATGGGATTTCACCAATAAATGAGCGCTTTAATGCATAGTTTCATGTGGATTTTTATGGTGACTTGGACTAAGCAACCAATGGTGATATTATTTGGATTCAAGCAACCAGAGGATTTCACCAATTTTTGTGAGGAGTTTCATGAAGATTTTAGCATCCAATATTGAATATGAAGCCACAATAATTGCGGGACATAGTCTAAATGAATACTGGAACTCATCCCATCTGTTACTAGGTATTTGTATCTCATAGTATATCCCAACTGAATGAGGGGTATCTCCCAACTTCAATGGGGTGCAAATTTCACCAACTCAGAGGATCCGGTGTCACTGGGATCTATGCAGAGCGGGATGAACTGATCGGAAGAGGTGGTGAGGAATGTTGTGTTTCTTGGTTTATGTTACCCATGCAACCGTGGAATACTCTAGATATGTATATATATATGATATACATATAAATATATATATATATATATTGCGACGGACTGAAAGTTAGAATGCGTTTTGGACCCGCAGAAAATCACCACGGAGGAAAAACTTAGAATGCGTTTTTTACGGCAAAACTTTTGATGTTTGAGATCACAAATTACCCCCATGTGCTTTTACCTGAGAATTATATATGATGTATATATATATATAATATATGATATATATATATACATATATATGATATATATATATATATATGATATATATATATATGATATATATATATATGTATATATATTATGTACTATATATTATATATATATCATATATATATATATCATATATCCTATATATAATATAATAATATATATATATATAATAGTAATAATAATACATATATATATCATATACATATATATATATATATCATATATATAACATATATATACATATACACATCATATAATATATATATATATACATCATATACAATCACCCTGGAGCCTAGTTGTTTGAGTTGGATATAAACCAACTTGGAAAATTATAGGGTACCACTACCACCTTACATGGCAGGGTGCAGTTCCAGCTAATAGCTACAGGTAGAAGTACATGTCACCATAGTTCCAACTTCATTATGGCTACAACCCTGGCTATATCCATTCTTTTCCCGGACTGCACCCCAAAGTATCCCGGAAGTCTGGAGGGAAGAGGGATGCTGGAAAAATTGGTGGAGTATACTACAATGGTAATTTGTGTATATAGATCATGTATATATTCTATCTACCGATTGGCCAACATTCACTGGGGACTCCATAGTGGAAGACTAGGAAGGGGCTGTTGTACTCATAAATGATGCTGGGATAATGTCAGGAGTGCTTGGTGCTTCGTGAAGTGTGTGTGATAGATTCATACATTATTGGGCACAGTATGGGAGCTATTTGTCTATTGAACGTGCAAAATATACACCACAAGGGATGTGTGATTCTACATGTACATATACTTACACATACACATGTACACATACATATACATACATAAAGGACCGATGATGTATTATAAGCATGGATACGTATAAACTTGTCTTTTGTACGCATGTATGTGCATCTACCTGAGAGGCGATGTTAACCATCACACAGGTTCAATGAAGAAATAGTACTGTACATGGCTGGAATGATGTCTACGAGCAAGTGACCTCTCTGAATCATCGTAAAACCCAACTTTTATGGTTCAAGCCCCACAAAAATTGGTAGTTGCACCCCCACAATTTCACATGAAAGCCCAAAAAATCATGGTTTCCGTGAGCTGGTTCGTAGTGGATATATATGGCTTTGTTGGGTTCCATGTACATTTGAGTGTACGATTTTGCTTCCAAAACGGTGACCATCAATATGTCCCCAAATTCCAAGGGTTTTCTTCTGCGAATGCTGCGGACGACATCTAAAGCAGGTCCCTATAATGGGACGATGTGTATCATGGTAAACCCAACAGTAGATACTGATGACTCATGGTATATAGTATTAGTGGTGGTTTACTACAGTATGATATTGACTAATGAATATTAATGGTATATGGATCAAGAATACTCATTCCATTAGTGGTGGTGATTACAATCCATTCATGTGGTAAAAGCAATGCCCTAGTCAACATCCCACCAGCCATGACTGGGGGTCATTTTACAGTACATCATCCCGGTCATAGGGGTAAGAATTTCACAAACCACAGGGACTGTATTGGGTTTACCTGATTTCGTATGATTTCCTTTGATGGGTGCGAACGGAAATAGGATTGTGACAACATGACTTAAGCTTTACCACTTCAGAGCCGATGTTCACTGGAGTTTTAACTGGAATTATCCTGGGATATATCAGGGATCAGTGAAATGTGTGCAGAAGTACTGACCTTTGCTCACTAAATACCCCGGGGCCGGCCCTCAATCCGGTGTGTCCGAACCTGGTTCAGCGGTGCTCGAGAATAGAACTGAAAGGGCAAGTGCAACCCGAAGGCGTGGGGAGTCGCGAGAGTCCAAGACAAAGGATTTCCACCTGTCAGTGACTCCCAGATGACCCATCGTCAAAGGATTATTCTACATCCTGTGAAAACAACAAAACACAAATTCATCTCCATCATGAATCCCATCCCAATATTGAACACAACCCAGAAAACATGGTTCAATCAGGGACTTACACATGTTTGGGCTCGTACAATGATTGCGCAATGGGGTTGTTTAATATGAGAATAGGGGATGGGATTATTCACCATTCATAGTTGGTGTCTGGAACAAAAAAAATAAGGGCAACACCAATCGCAGAAATGGTGTCATATTGAGCACCCTCAGTTCAAAAACGGACAATTTGATGAACATTTCGAAAGTTTCCAGTTGAAGGATGGAGCAAATTTAGCTGTACCATGCTGTACCAAAATTCGAGGAATCTTAAGCATGTCTTGGGGGAACGATTTCCTTGTTTGACCTTGCAATACATTGACCTTGCCTGCGTTGGAACCTACAATTGTTGGCATCTCATCACAAAGCTCTTGATAGTGGATTCTCTTTGACGGTGCTCGGCAAATCCGACACACTTGCATCAACTTGGATAGATTTTTGAAACATATGTGGAAACCCCCGAGATGTGTAAGTTTTGTAAGTTGCGTGCCTGTACCAACCAGGAAGTAGGAACCATGACTCAGACAGGTGGTTCCAATAGGCCGAAAAACTGGCCATTGGGTTGGATGGTTTACCCAGGCCCAAGACGAGGCCGCCAAACGATAGGACAATTGGTTCTATTGTTCACTCGGCCAAGTGCCAAGCAACATTGCATTACATACAATGCATACAAGACAATACATACAATACATACATTACATACATTACAATACAATACATACAATGTATACAATACACACAATCAATACAATACATTACAATACCATACAATACAAGACAATACAACACAAAACAATACAACACAACATAATACAAGACAATAAAATACAAAGCAAGACAATACAAAACAATACAATTCAATACAACACAATACACTACATTACAATACAACACAAGACAATGCAATAAAATACAGTACATTACAAAACACAATACAAGGCAATACAATAAAATACAATACAAGTCAAGCCAACACAAAACAATACAATACAACACAATACCATGTATTAAACAACAATAGCATAATACAATACAATAAGATACAATACAGTACATAAATTACAATACATTGCGTTCATTACATACATTAAGTACACTACATAGATTCCATATATTCCGTGGATTACATAGATTGTATAGATTAAATGGATTACATAGATTGCATACATTACAGACATCACATACTCATTACATACATTACAATACATCATACAGTACATACATTACAATACATTAAATACATTAAATACATTAAATACATTACATACATTACATACATTACATACATTACATACATTACATACATTACATACATGACAGACATTACAAACACTACATACACTACAGACATTACAGACCTTACAAACATTACAGACATAGAGACATTACAAACATACAGGCATTCAGACATACAAACATACATCCATCCATCCATATGTACATACATATAATATTGTATAATATCAAATAACAATATTCATTAATATATATATTAGATCATAATAACAATTTCACTAATGGTACTAATGATATTGAAAGCAAAAAAAAACAATTTGAAAAACTACATGTGTAGTACTAAATCCTATTGTGCTAAGATGTGTATATATATATTATACATACACTATGTTATGTTATATCATACGACTGGACAGTTTGCTATGTACAGGGCCTCACCTTCCCCATACCCAGCCTGAGCAATGAAGGTTCGGAATCCCATAGCCCTCCGCCGCCGTCTTCACGTCGTCATTGAACGAGGACGTGGCCACCACGATCGCATCGACTCCCTCGTCATGGGCCGTGTCGACCTGGGAGACGAGTCGCTTAGTGAACATATACTGTACAACAACGATCTCTAGGGGCAGAGGGACTCCTAGAAGAGTCACATGTATATATATATATATAAAAATATCAAAGAATAATATCATAACATACATAGCATGTATTATATATATATACATCTATATATACATATCCATGCACTTCAGTGTGTGTGTGTGTGAGTGTGACCAAAGCCACAGTACCTTGGGCCTTGTAGACAATTAGCAACCACTTGGCTCAGGGTCAGCTTTCAAAACCTCCCAAAATATCAAACATAACCGCTGGAATCCCGGCACCATCATCTACTTCGAGGACCATCCCAAGAATTGAAGCTGGCTAGTATCCACTCAGGGGGTTGTTCGTTGCTGAATGGGATGATCCTCCAAACACCTCCAGGGAGTACCTCATTCTCGCATGTTTTGACATTGTTTTTTAAATATGTATTGATGCAAATTACAGCTGAAAAGTGCTGCCCCATAGTTTGCTCTAAGGGTCACCACATCGTATCTGTTTGTAGACACTCAGCGACTCCAATCAAAGCTGATCAACATGTCATTGACAGAAGGGGTAGTAACTCAGTGATTAATTTGCAAGCCAGCGACGCAACTTTGCACCTTCGCAACTGCGTTAGTATCCAAATTTTCCTCGCAGAGAATGGTGTCCATCCGATATCTTTGGCCATCCGACATAGTGAAACCATTCCGCGAGTTCAGAAACGGAACGAACAAGTCGTTGAAGCCCGCCTTCCAGCCAGCATTTCTTTCCTGGTTGAAAGTCAGCAGAAAAAAGCGGCAGCTATTTTGATTCAATCTCGGGGCAAACTCCCAAAACAGTCATTGCTATCTGGAAAACATCTTGATTTCATGCGGCTGCTGGCTGCTGGATCGATTTACTGTAGATTTTCAGTAGTTGGTTTGGCTTAAGCAAACAAACTTTTTATCTGTATACAACTGCTTGGAGTATCACTGTGTACCCTTCACACAAGGCCATGGCTGATGTTCCCAAAGAACTGGGATTTTCCAGCCAGTGATGTTTTTTTCTTGCAGATTTAGTAAAGGAAATTTGCTTAAATCCACCCAAGTTCAACGTGGCACCCACTATGCTTGTGAAAGCAAGACCGTCCCAATGCAGAGCCACTCTAATCATATGGAAACTCATTAAATCGCCAGATAGAAATCATTGACCAACGATTTCTAATTGGATATGTGGCCAAGAAACGCATAACAATCATAACATCTGTGTGTCAGTGCCCAACGTCTGCGAAAAACAAGGGCTGTCTATTGTCTATACTGAAGCCATGACCTCTCAATGGCATGACATCAGGCGTCTAAGAAATGGTAACCCATGACCTTCTGCACGAACGTACAGTAACTCACAAGGGCGGAAGCACGATCAAATCAGAAACCTGACCACTGGACCCCCGACTACGGAAAATATCATAGACGTTTGAATCCTTGCCGAAGCCAGAACATGAGCGGTCAATTCATTGTATCAAAATGGTTTCTTCTACAAATGTTGACTCCTCTCACTAAATGATGGATATTCCTATCAGGCTGTAAATTGTATAATAGGCAAATGCCTTAACAAAATTGGAGATTTTGACCGATCAATGCAAAACCAAGTGTGTCAAACAATAACCAATCTAAATTAAATAGTCTACAAACATGAAAATAACATGTGACTTTGGATTCATGCCCTGTTTTTTTCGACAATCTAGAGTGACGTTGGCCAGCATGGTCACCAATTTTTTCACATCCAACCGATCCAAGTCTCCAAGAGATTGTGCAAAAACATCACTTTGACACTGTCCGCTGCAGCGTAACTTCTCATGCCAACCAGCACTGCAAGGAGGAAGATGATCCGCGGCATGATGTCCTTGGCGAAGTGAACAACGTTTATTCCGAAAAAGGGGTCTTCACCTGTCTAAGCCCCAAAACCATTACCACTCGTAGAGATCCTTCATATTTAAATCTCAGCTCGTTACGGTACAAATCATTCTACAGCATATATATATAGCAATATATATATATATGTATAGACATGTATCCTCATTTGTAGCAAATTACTAAAATAATATAAAGTATTAAAGTCCAAAAGGTCGCCCCCAAAATCAAAACCGAACTAAACAACAAAAGATGTATGGCTACCATCCGTTCAGTCTCTTTGACAAGCATGGCATTCCGCGGATCACGGCTGCAAACCCAGGACTACTGGGGCGGCTGGGAACAAGGCACTTGAACCCGAATTGGTTGGCGAAGTTGATTGTTTATACCCTCTGGTAAACATAACTATTCATTCAAAATCACCATTCTTAATTTGAAAATCCACTATTTCTATGGCCATTTTCAATAGCTATGTTAGTTTACCAGAGGGTAGCTCGTTTCACTGTTGGGTTTGGGGGAGATATTGCGAACCAGCCAATGGCTGTTAATGCGGTTTATGACATTTTATAAGCAACAAACACAGCGGGGGGACCACATTGTAGCAGCATTGCATTTTGGGCCATTGACCTTATCCCGTGGCATTGTGGATCGACTCAAAAACCTCACCCTTCAAGAACTGTGCCGATGGGCGACCACTAGTTTTAATCCTTGGCAATGAAGAAACCATGGTTGCTTGATGTTGCTTCTGACATTTCTCCCTGTATTGACCCGTATTTCTCACTTGTTTGTGTATTTGCCTGGCACTGATTCTTTTCTTGGCACATTTCCAATGTGCCTATAATCGCCAAGAAAACAATCAAATCAGCACAAAAACCATGAAATGTCTTTGCCACTGCTCACTCTTTGAAACGCAACATTCAAATGATTGCGTATGTGAATTGATGTGACGCCCTCGAATGAACCAGCGCTTCCCACTACCTTCTTTCACAACCATCTTTGGGAATCAAAATTTCCACATGAAAGGCCTAAGCATCGCCTAAGTTTGGTCCCCCCAATAGCAGCCCTCAACATCAACCGCTCTCATCCTTGAAGTTCCAAGGGTCCAAAAACCCAGACCTGTGGCCATGTGAAACAAGCGACCATCATCCGAAACATTTTTCAAGGGTCCCAATTGCTTAGTAAACATCTCAACATTAGCGTCTTTTTTGAACTAGAGTATGGGAATCTATTGGTACTATACTCTTGGCCCCAAAATTAGCCGACTAATGGCGATTCCACGCGTGCAAATCTATACTTAAGCACAACCGCATACCCAATCCGACAGTGTTCGGTCAAATTCCTCTCGTTTCCGAAGGACTTCCAAACACCCACTGGGAAGGCTTTTGTTTCCCCTGAAAAAACAAAAGGATTCAGACCCGAAAGTGACCTAAATCACTTTTTCAGATATTCTCTGGAAGTCGCCTAGGGTCTTCCATGCTCTTTCAAAACAAAAGAAACTCAGCCCCGCCTTTGTGAACCCCCTGCTCCAATTTTCTCGCCCATGGAGGGTCTAGAGGCTTTCGGATGACATTTTGTTGACTCTCATCGACTTGGTCGACGGACACAAACATCATGTGTTTCAGCGCGAAACACCCTCCAAAAACCTCCATTGTGTTGGGTGTTTTTTAAGGTGCATCCAGCCCTGTGAACTTAGAGACCTTGCAAAAGGTAGGTATATATGATTCAACAATACATGTATGTAGATATATTTGCAAATGTTCTATATTTTTTCATATATATATATATATATAGTCATACATATTCATATATCTACTTTGGTACATCTTTATACTTCACTAACCTGACATAATAAGGCCATATTCGGATAATTCCGCTTACTACGCATCATTCCAGTGAGGTCACAGTGAGGTCACTATAATTCATCTAGATCTACATCGATTTCTCCATTTCTGGCTCGATCAAACTACCAGTCCACCAGTTGGTCGCCCTGGCTTGTGGCTCTTCTGCCCTGGCTAGTACGCTATGGGAACAAAATACTTTGGATTTATGGGTGGAAGATGTTTCAAAAAACCCAAAAATGTCATTCCGAGATACTGATTTAGAACATGATAGAGAATGGAATTCCCAGTTTATGGCTATCATGATATGTAATCCGTTATATATGTTATATACATTATATATATATAATTATATATATATATATATTATATTATATAATTATATAGTTATATATTATATATATAATTATATATTCTATGTAATTAAATATTATATAACCATACAGTATATAGTTATATATTATATAATTATAGATCTTATAATTGTATATTATATAATTGTATATTATATAACTATATATGATATAATTGTATATATACTGGGTAATATTCATGCGAACTAATCATCAACCAATGGAGTGTCTTGCAGGCACCGTTCCGATGGTCGCGTGGGCATTTTAAAAACCAACCCCATGATAGGAATTCTTCCAGATGGAAAACAGACCATTGATGTATAGACTATTTAGCGTGATTTACCGATCGAACAAGGGGATTTCGTATAGATTTCGTAGAGTATACGTTAAATTACCAAAGGGATCCAAAGGGTACATTCATTATTTCTAGAATCCATGTATGGCCAGTAAAAGCACAGTGAATATACGCTATGTTGTATGAATTACCTACCACGTTTTTTTGAGTATAGTGGCTGTTGGTCTACAATACTTCAGATGGCATCCTTCATCACTTGCACTCATTGCACTTAAGTTCAGGTTCCTTCGACATATGCATATTGGTTTATGTACACATAAAATATTGCATATGTATGTTACTGTGTATGCTTATTATATTGGTATACGTGTACCTCTACAGAGCAGATTTTCTGTATGGGTTGTTTCCGCAGCGAGGCAAGACTATACTCATTGTGTATGAAATGTGAAATTGCAGGTGATTACATACATGTAAATGTATATATATATATACACACATAGTGTCTAATGAGGTATAAAATATCCCGTATCACCCTCTTGGCTTCTTTCCCGGCTGTTGTTGATTTCTGCAGCACCTTGTTGCCATGAAACATTGTCACTCTTGCCGAGAGTTATGTTGCAATTTGGTGGTGTAATGCGGTAGTCATGAATGTGGTTGGTTTGTATTGACATGGGGATTTGAGGAAAACATGAGAAAAAACATCGACATGTGGCTCATACTGTAAACATGAACGAATTACAAGCAAACATTGGTAACTTGGAAGACCCAAAGCACAACCAATTTTCCCATTTGGCAAGTTGGTGACATTTGAGACCAATTCAAAACCATGCCCACTTAATTAGGATTCATCCTTACCAACTTAGTGAAAATTTAGAGGGAAGATGAGGGAAGTGTGTAAATCTACCTCTAGTCCTAAACCACTCAGAACAACAAAAAATACAGACCCTCTCTTAGCCCTGCAACACTGACACAAATACAGGAACCCCGTGTATTCAAGGGTAAAAACCATGGTAAACCGGCTGCGGTTTTGCAATTCATCCATTGACAAAACAATCAATTCCGTGGCCAAACACTCAGCGATGGAGATTGACGTCCAGGACCCTCTTGAAGGACCCTTTTAAGTCTGCGTCTACCACCGGCCGGGGGCACGGTTCATAGTTCTTCTTTGACGATCTGAACCTGAATGGATTCAGGCGGATTACTGATCCCAACTTCCTCATTTAGGATCCCTAGGGTAAACATCGACGTGAAAAAAACCACGGGTTTTCCTGGGAATTCCTGATTTTCACCCGGCTGGGTCCCAAGATGTTCAAATCCCCCTCCACCATGGTTTTGGGGGTGCTCACTATGAATGGGGGGTTCTTCAGTCGTTACATACACATGTCAATTTCATGATGGTCCACCACTTGATAAGTCTGCTTAGATCTACTTTACATCCCCATTCCGAAAGGCTCCTCACTGCAGGTTTCGACCATCTTTTCGCTTAATTCTAGAAATACAGTAGTAATCCCATCCGGAAATCAAACACCCCAAAATTGAGGATATTGACCTAGGCGCAACAAAAATGTGAGCAACATCAAGACTATTTTGCCAACAAAAAATCAAGACTCTTTTGATCTTGGAGAACCCCACTTATCTGGTTTTTACCCAAATTTGATCAAATTAGTGTAGGTATCTCGGGGTCCCCACTTTCGAGCTGTACTGAACGCTCACTGGCTCATGGATTCATCCGTCCTGAACTTAAAGTCATTGGGGATCATAAGGTACGTATTATGGAAGCAAAGAGTATGAATGAACATGAATAAAAACATTTACCAGTAGATATAATTACTACTCTTCGTGGTTCATCACTATTTCTGCCGGTTGACATGTTTCTCTCGCTCAAATCACACCAAATCACATCATTTCTATGATCAAAGCATCGTTTCTGTTCCTGTGATCTCCATCAATCTTAGATTTGTTTCAGGACCAAACAAACGATTCCCTGAATCAATTCCCAGTAGTAAATTTCCTATTTGAAGAAATCAACGATCCATCATCGACTCAGCGAATCCGGTGGGCAATGTTCAAAACCCTGTCGTTGCTGTTCGCTGGTTAAGAACGGATTTCCCCGTTCATGGATTGCGATCATCCCCATCATCAACCAAGAGGAGCTTAGTAGCCACTGGTCAGGTCAGAAAACACCATGGTCCCACTTAGATGAGCCATGGGAGTAGTTAACTGGTGATTCATGACTTGTCGAAGGAAGTTTAGAAGTGAAACTTCCGACAATATGGACAGTTGAAAAGCAGAGGTGAGAAAAGTCAAAGTGAGAAGATCAGAGATGAGAAAGTCAGANGGAAGTTTAGAAGTGAAACTTCCGACAATATGGACAGTTGAAAAGCAGAGGTGAGAAAAGTCAAAGTGAGAAGATCAGAGATGAGAAAGTCAGAAGAGAGAAGATAAGAGATGAGAAAGTCAGAAGAGAAGAGATGCAGGTGCGCGAAAAGGTAGGAAAGTC
>BGPT01001259.1:5344-20144 GCA_003297045.1 Symbiodinium sp. clade C Y103 | reverse complement strand
TCAATCTCTTTTTATTTGCGCCTTATTTATTGACATCTTCTTTCTTTGAGACATCTTCTTCTATTTCTCTCTATATATTTCATGCTATACGATTTTCACTATACTTCTCTTCGCTCTCGGGCCATCCGTCGTCTAGTTCTTTGCTTCATCATGCAAGGTTTCATACTGTGTGGTAATGTTCCACTGGGGTTGGTTCACCCAAAAAGGTTCCCACTAGTCAGAATACAATATTTTACCGGCTCTATATTTCATGCAATTGTTTTATGACTTGTGGGTGGCTTTGTGGGGATGCAACCCAAATGGAAAATTGGCATTACACTGCACCCTGTTAATCAATATATGCCATATGGTTGGATGAGGCCATGGATCAATTCCCTTGATCATCGCTGTGACCCGAACAAACGAACGGAGATCAAGAACAAGGGCGACACTGGCATGGTAAAGAAAACCATTTCAAAATCATCAGACCGATCATCAGTGTTGGATCCTCAATGAGTGTATGCAAATCGAAATGAATCTGCATATATATATATATATATATGTATATATGCCAAGAATGTAATACCCAGGGGAACTCCAACCACACACCGTTGCTGGTCCTTCACCAGGAGCGGTGGAAAGAATTTGAAGTCCAGCCAAGCATATACTGAGTCGTTCGCGGCTTGGGTTTTGAAATCCCACCAGGTGCATGGGTTGCCAGGTGGTGCATGGGTGTGTGGAAATCTCCAACTAGTCATATATAAACTTGGATTGTCCCAGACTTATATCGACGTGTAGTGTACCAACTTGGGGAAACACAGTATTAATGGATTTGCTAGGATACAACCAAAAACAAACTGGTGGTTCCTGGTGAGTTGTGGTTGATTCCGAGAAGGCGTTTTCACGGAGGAACACATATAGCTCAAGAGCAAATTAAACACATGTAGGTATGCTATTATGATAAGATATGCATGCATTTGTACGCGTATTGGAAATAAAAGTTCAAAGTTTGGGCATCGGCTGAATACTCATAACGCTTAATCCTTGGGCCACACGAAAAAAATTAAGCTTTTTTGTGGGAGATCACCAACTGAGAGAATACGCAAAGAAAACAATATAGTATATGCTTCCTTGGCCATACCCATAGCTGAACACAACGGGTGTTCAAAACCCCCACAGACTGCTTAACTAATCATGAAGTTTGTATATAAATTCAATCCCAATACCGGAGCTTAATGATTTTTCTGATGTTCAAATTTCCTTAGTACAAACTATTGCAAAAGTTTCTGATATTCCCTTAGCCCATCGATCTGCATTTACAAATTTGACATCAAACAAGGTGTTCTCTCAAAATGATGGTTTACAGGCTTTAAGGATGCCGTATGCAAATCAAACTAATATTTGGTTGACCCCATATAGATATGGAACATCAACTCCTAATAGTTTTACCTCTTGAAATTCCACATGATTTTCTAGGCTATATCCACATAGTCCAAGTAACCAGCCGACCAGATACAGCCACCATCTTGCAGGAAGAGAAGTCAGAGGTACAAGTATGCTTGCCTGAAGCGATGCAACACGCTCCATATGATTGGTCTCATGCAGATTTGGAACCGTTACGACAGCTGCTGCTAGATGCCCAACAAAAGGGTCTTTTTATTCCACAACCAGGTCTGCCTTTGTAGGGTGGCCCCGATGTTGAAACTTCGGACTCTTGTGAATAACTGTATAGGGATTAATGCTGTATAGTATGCCAACTGTGTAGTGCAGACCTGGGCTATGTAGTCGTCTGTATGTGGCTTGCCACAACAATTCGTAATTGGGTACCTCACCTGCGGTAAATCTTTTAATGAATTATTCAAAGATAACACATTCTTTCATGTTTTGGTTGCTGTACCTGCTGCTGGGAGGGACCAGGCCTAGTGATGTGGTTTCACGTCACACCGTGACGAGACCGTGACGAGGGCGTAACGAGGGTTATCGAAAAATCACATTCCGAATACTAAAGTAGAATTAGGAGGTTGTCGAATTTATCGAAAATGCGTAACGAGAGCGTAACGAAAGCGTAACGAGCATGAAAGTGAAAATTAATTCATCTCTGAAGCTATTTTGTCATCCCAAGCCGGCATACTCCCTTGATTGGGTGATATGGCATCATCTAGTGATCCGTCCACGGAACCCACTGGGGAGGAGCTTCATGCTGGACAGCAGGCACTTAAATGCCAGAATGTTCAGAGATCATAGCTTTTTTTTACATATATGTTAAGTTTTAGTAGCCTACCTCCACGGACCAGGCAATGCAAGCTGCCCTCAATGCAGCTGTGATGCGGCGATCGAAACTGATGGCTCGGGGGGCTCCTCTGGTGCTGAAGCTTCCGAAAAGGAAGAAAGACCAAGTGGCAAAGGACATAGTCAGGGCTCATGTTTGGAAGTAGTGATCTAAATCCTTTCCAAGAAAAACACATCCATGTTCCCTGAAGGATGTCAAGGAGAAGGTTACCCCGGACCCCAAACTTCTCAAGTCGAACACTGATTTGTCATTGTCGACATCGGAATCTAGTGATGCTCGTGCTTGCAACTTGATAGATCTTTTTGATGAAGCCATGCACGAAGGCAGGGATCCCATTGGCTGGACCGGAGTTTAACAAGTTGAATGTGCAGACATGTGTGCATATAGTTTATGTGTTTGATTTTTCCTCTAGGTGAGAGTGAGAAGAAGGATGATGCGGAGTCATTGTCGCACCAAACGACTCTGGAAATGTCACCTGGTGTTTTGGATTCCATGGCGGTACCTCATCAAGATTATTCAGTATATTTGTCTTTAATCAAAAACCTGCCCAATAAGTTTTTTGATTTCTAATGATACCCCTATATAAATATAAATATTTATTACATATAATCATATTACATATATATATATATCCCTTATCCCCATTTATATAAATACTTACCCTTATCCCCATTGCCCGGCTCAGGCGACACTCATCCGTTCAGGCTCTACAGATGCGAACCTGGGTGCTGAAGGTCTTCGTGCAGATGCTCCACATGAAGGCCATCTGCCACCGGCACCGCTTGCCTTGGGCGAGGCTTGCCGGCAGCTGTCAGGTTAGGTTTAACATGTCTTGCCGAGATGCTAGCTATCAACAGAACCCAACAGCCTTAGCAGCTTATTTGTTTGTTTCTGTTCAAAACCAACAAGTTTAAAGAATATACACATTAATGTTGGAGAGTTCAGTCCTTTCAAACTGCTAGATGGGGGTTGATCATCCAGGAGAAGGATGTGGACAAGATCGCTGTTAGTGGTCCGATGCCAGTGGCCACACCATCCCGAGCAGTGACACAGTTCTGGTCAAAATACAAGGTTCTCAAGCCACATACCAACCCCATGCTTAAGAAGACGCCTGAAGGTGCTGATGCTTCAGTTGGTACTAGTACCAGTGCCCGAGAACCTGTGTCAACTGAACCTGACCTACCCCGGCCAGAAGCTACCCGCAATGCTTCAGGTGATGATGGTGCTGGTGCCCTAGAACCTATGTCAACCGAACCTGACCTACCCCGGCCAGAAGCTACCGTTGGTGCTACCAGTGATGCTTCAGGTGATGCTGGTGCTGGTGCCCCAGAACCTATGTCAACCGAACCTGACCTACCCCGGCCAGAGGCTAGTGCAGGTGATGCTGCAGGTGATGCTGGTGCTAGGGTCCCAGAACCAAGTGACAGTACAGTGCCCACCCACAAGCCTGATCATGAGCCCAAGAAGGTAAACGCTGCCCGTCCACCAGTTGAGGCACGTGTGCCCGAATATGTTCAGGCACTGAGCCGTATTCCAGACCCGAACTTGCTATGGACTGACCCTGCAGCCAAAGATATGAGGATGAAACCACTCAAACTTGAAAAGAAACCACTGGTGAAAGAGGAGGTGAAGAGCCCCACATATGACCCCGTGGTTGCCCGTGAATGTGACCGGTTCATTGCCCAAGGTGGATTGGAGTCCATTGAGGAACGATTGAACAAGATGGATGACCAAGAAACCTGTCGTGCGATTGAAAGGTTCAAGTCGCATCCTAGCTTACCATCTTATGTGGCCTACATCCGGGAATGCGAACAAAAATGTGGTGAGCCAGGTCAGTATGAGTTTGGATCTACGGGAGATTTGACCGGTGAACTTGTAGGTTTAGAAGCATGGCTTCATGCGGAAAACATGGTCAACAAGCCAGTCACCCCTGCAAAGATTCCAGAGAAGAAAGCCAGTCCTTTAAGTACCGTGAAGGCAGTTTTGACACGTGCAACCACGGTTGACTTGACCCCGACTCCACCAACGGCATCTGTACCGCCACCGACTGGATCCGTCCCCCAGACACCTGTAGCCACGGTGCCAGATGCATCACCACCAACAGCAGTTCGACCGCGGGTCCTATCCTTAGATAGCCGGCTGATGTGTTCGATTAGATGGCTGGTTGATGTTTCCGATCAATTGCCCTGGCAATTTCTTTAAAAGATAAGCCTATATCTATATATATATATATATATTCGATTAATCAGTTTGTCTAGATCGATACATTATAACAAAGCGATACACTTTTCTCAAACATCACCCCAAAGCCCAAGTAAAATATTCCATATATGCGGATGTTCGGAGCCCCCTTGGAACCATCAAATTTGCTGAGTCCAACCCAGCTGAAGTGGCAGCTCGAGCACTGCGAGCAAAAAAGGCGAAGTGGCATCGATCCATGAAAAGTATCTTGCATTGACTAGCTAGCGCTACTATGTGGTACAAAGTTAGGTAGCCCAATGCATCTACACCCTTACGATCCAAGGTGCCAAGTGCCCTGATGTGATCAAGGCAAAGCTGAAGGAACTTCAGGAAAGCGGGGTCCCAAGTGATGGTTTGAAAGATCAACAACGTGTCAGTGTCAGTCATGATGTATGTCCAAGATATTGCCCGTTATCTCCCAAATCCAACTTATTCCGTTTCCAAATATGATACCATATTTTATATGCAGCGCAGGTCCCAACCGAGACTTGGATGGATGGGACAACCTATTCAACATGTTCGTGGAATGCGGTGAAGATTGGATGAAGTGCGACCTGGTCACCCAGAATAAGTCTGTTCGGGAACAGTCCCGTACGGGCAGCTGGGCCCTGATGTCCAAGGTTGTGGCTTATCTCAAATGTTTACTTCCAGCGAACACACACACACACATATATATATATATATATATGTAGAGCCAAACCTGTATTAAAGTCTTGTTTTTCTGATGAGATAGCCATCGATAGCTTAGGATCTCATGGAGAAGTACAAGGATGATACTGTAGTGACCGACCTCATCAACAGGAAAACCAGTGCGAAACAGTACGAAGACAATCCGGACTTTCCTGACAACCAGGACTGACTTGAATGCAATTACTGGTAGGTCTATTAATGACAGTTCCCACATCATGTTTTAAATACCCTATCCATCACCGGGTTCCAGGACCTCAGGCTGTATTGGTGTTGGAAGGCTACCACGGAGACTGATCGCAATGCCCGGTTGAATGAAGTTGGAACTTCCAGTACTGGCCAACTGGACACCAAAGCAGCCAAGGATCTGATGTCAAAACCTGAGCATGGCTGGGTGCTAGATGACATGATGCATAAACACATGTTGATATAAAGCTGTCAAGTAGCGCATACATAACTTAAAAACATGATGTAAATCCTTCCATACTGAGGTTGAACCCGTTGACAGCCCCGGCCCTGAAGGGGCATTTGCAAGGTGGAGGGACACCGTCTGTCGGGAACCATGAGCAATCAAATAGCAAAGGTGGAGGAAAGGGTGCTGGAGGAAAGGGGAATCGCAACCCTAAGCCCAAGGCAGTACCGAAAGCAAAGACGGCTTTTCAAGAAGCGACCAAAGTATTTAGACTGCCTTTTAGATCACTTTCAGGTATACTATTCAGTAGGGGTTTGATTTGGGTTTTGGAATGATATATATTATAAAGATATTTTCCCCAAATTGCACACGCACGCAGCCCAGGCCATGAAAGCTTCGGGTGAGATGATTCTTGAGTGCAAGTCGTGGCGCGCAAAACTTCAGGCTGCTGGTTTGCCTGGGCCCTAGCTATATATATATATATATATAATATATCTATATATATATATATATATATATCGGAGTAGGTATCAACGTAGTGAACCGAATAAATGATATAATATTATATTTAGTTTGAAATCTTAGATTCACCCATTTTGTTGGAATATACTGGGGTCCAAAATCCCTAGGCCTGAGCACATGGTGGATGCAATGGTGAAGGACACCTCTGCTCACCTAAATCATCTTGAGAGTGACCGCTCTGCATTGGAAGGTGCGTTGGCTGATGGTAAGGATGATGATACCGTTTCATTGGCAACCCAAAGGCTTGCCCAAACCACAAAGGATTACAAGGTTGCCGCTGCCCATGTCAAAAGGGCCAGTGCTAAGCCTAAGCCCAAGCAAAAGAAGCTCGCAGAGCCAGAGGCCAAGGAGCCTTCTCACGGTGGTGCGGCTTGATCATTTTGAAGTTGAGATCGATCCTCGCGGTGGAGAGAGTGGCCAATTGAAAACCTAGTGCCAATGTCCTTGATGGCTTATGGGCTCTTAGTGTTTCATTGATATGTTGACAAACACATTTTAAGTGCTGCTGATGTCCACCCGGGGCCGGGGTTTTCGCTGGACAATGAGAGCATTGTTCAATTCCGGTCAACAGCTGACAGAGAGCTAGGATCAAACCTTTCTGACTAGCTGTGCAAATTTCAGAACATCGGTACGAGAGTTGAGATGAGACCATGCGTATATGGTTGGAATGAAGAAAACAGCAGTATCTGCCTGAGCTGACTACTTCTGTTTGCCAGCCTACATGTGCTTTAAGGAAATTATATGTATGATTCATATATATAATAATGATATCCCCATATATGAACCACTCACCCGTACCGTTTCCCACGCAGGTGACCTCATCAATGAAGAGAACATGGAGTTTGCGCATCATTTGCTCTCCACATTGGGCAGAGGAGCGTCAACCTGTGCAGGGTTGCAGGAAGCAGCTGCTGCATGTGTGGCTGAGTCCGGGGGACACTGTAGTTCATTGACCCGGGCTATAGCGAAGATAGGCTCTAGTGGACGGTTTCCAGGGAATGCTGAACGTGATTTGTTTAGACTGCTTTCATTACCCGTGGACTCTAGGCTTATGTTTTGTACAATCATACCACCATGAAACATGAAAGACATACACTATATATATATATATATATATCGCCATATTGTTTTTGTTTTTTATTTTATTTTTTTGGTTTGATTATACATATGATTATATATGTATATATATATACACATATATATAATCATATGTATAATCTCTGTGTGTGTGTTGAGTTTTCATTTTGTTTGGGTTCCCACCAAATACTTTTCTTGTAGTATGACCTTTTTAAGGAACCGTATATGGTGCAAGTACCATGCAAAGACCCGAACAATCGTGGTAAGAGTACAACTATGAGAGTTCCGGTGATTCTTCCGCATGAGTTGTTCGACTGGCTGGCTGAAAACCGTCGGTTCTATGTGTCCCCAGATGCCATCAAACAATTTTGGAAGAGATGGTCAGAGTTCAAGCCTTTCCATCCAGCGGCTGAATTGGGTGTACACAACCCTGTGGGGATCAGTGGTGACGACGCCAGATATACTCTTGGGGGAGCGAAGGTTATTATCATTTGTGTCAACCTGGTGTTGCTTGACAGGGCAAAGAGGAGTCAAGCCAATGATATCCATGTGGAAGGCTGCATCACTAGTGGTGGAACCGATGGTTTCAGTCAGCCAGTTGAGCCGCTCATGTGGAAGATCTCCGTGAATTCTATAAATGGTCATGACCATGTGTTTGGTTAAACACATTTGAGGCCTATCCATGTCCACACTGACACCCCCCTGCTAGGTTTGGATATCAACCGGCTCCTACTTGTGGCTTTCCGTTGGGAGTTGTGCCTGGGTCCATCTACATTGGATCCACTGTACCGTGTGATCTCCTGGAGCCTCAACGTTTCTAGGTGAATTTCAACAGTGAAAAATATACTTCTATTTTGGTCCCCACCACCTATTAGTACTCTTTAAAGCTGATATATCATCATCGAGGTTGCCTATACTGGCAAGTTCCCAAGCGTTGACATGTTTGGCCAACCCTTCACTGGAGCTCGTGCTGCGAAAGCCGGGTCTACGCTGCATGGTGGACCCTACGCACTTACCATGGTAAGGCAAAAATTGCTGAACAAAACCAACCCTGAAATAGGAATGTTTTTTTTTACGAGTGCATGTTTTCCCTGATCAGGGGAGACTGGAAGTGGCACCGTGAGTCTTTTCACCTCAAGCGTCATTGGACGTGGAAAGCTGGGGTGTGTTTCAAATGCTTCGCCACCGGAGGTCATGGGCCTCATGTGTACCTGAGAAGTGTTGTTTGCTTTTATTCTGTTATTTTGTTTAAGTTCCACCAACTGTGCTAAGTTCTGTGTGTTTATGGACTTGATTAGAAAACCAAATCAACAACATAAGGCATCACAACATTGAAGGGTTCGAACGCATTCCACGGATCAACACTGCCCAGTTTTTCACCAGAGCTTTGCAACCCGGCATGCCCACAACTTTTGATTTATGTTTGTATCCTATATGGAGGTTTCCTAAAATAGGGGTACCCCCAAATTATCCATTTTAATAGGATTTTTTATTATTATAAACCATCCATTTTGGGGTACCCCCATTTTAGGAACCCCCCATATGAAGACCTGAATCAACCCAGGAAAGACTTTGTAAATCCGCTGGCATTTGTTGCGGGATTTGATCCCAAGAACATACGCTATTGCCTTATGCATGTGTTGCATCTTGGCTTAGCACATTTCTGCAACGGAGGGGCATTACTGTGTCTCTTGAAGCTCGGTTTCTTTGGTCCTGGTCCCATGGTAAGTATCTGAGCATTTTTTTGGTGTGAACCTTAACTTTTTGTTTGCCCAGCTTAAAGGTACCCCCAAGACACACCATATAACATGTTGCCGGGTCACCAGCGCTTGGCAAGGTCCGCCGCGAGGCACGCTGTCCAGCCAGTTGGAGGAGCTCACCATGAGGTTCCGCAAGTGGATCCAAGCAAATGGAATTCAGTGACATATCTCTTTTGAGAAAGGTGTTCGTTTTTTCTATATGGTTTATAATAATCTTATGTAATATGTGGGATCATGGGGGCATAATATGTGGGATCATGGGGGCATCTAATTTTGATCAACAACATGATGCGAAGGTATGCGCCGCAATTTATCACAACTGGTCATTTTGATGCCGTGGTTGGAGAACTTAAACTCAAAGCCTACGGTTCTCGGATCATGATCTCATTTCTGGCAGTTTGTTTGCGCACTGCGTGCGATGCTCGGGACCCCTCTCAGCAAAGTGAAGAACTGAAACTATGCACCCTGATGATGACTCAGTTGTCAAATTGGAGTTTGGATCTGGAAAATTGCCCAATAGACCTCACACAGGAGCAAGGGGATCGCCTCTATGAAACAGGAATGGCGTACCTGATCTAGTGCTAGCACAATTTTGTTTCAACACTGTCACAAATTGGTAGATGTTTGTAAATTACCCGGCTCTACTGTGGAGCTGTCGTGTTTGAGCAAAGGTTCTGCAAAACCTACAAGGCGCTGCACATCTACTTTATTGGTCAAGGGATCGTGCGATTCCCACTTCGCCCAAAGATCCACGTGTCTTGCCAGAAGTTTCCCCCAAAATTTGTGTTTTGGTGGATTTCATCTTGAACAATATTACATATAGTTAGTGGTTCCTCATATCTAAGCATCCAGCGTAGGTACAATATAATATATATATAGTTCATACATTCAGGTCCGTAGCAAATAAATATGTGCATGGTGGGTCTCACCCGCACTGGCCTTCTGAGGCATTCATGGAAATACTCTTCGAACAGCGCCAGTTTTTGGAAAATGCTCGTGTCCTGGATTGATGGTTGTTTTGTTTTGCAAACATTTTGTTTTAGGCTTGGGCAACACTGGTGGTTCAACTCTTTCCCTTTTGGGAGATCCTCCACATAAGCGTAAGGTGCATCCCATTGCTATCAAGATGAAGATTTCATGGGAGTCATGAAAGCTGTGTGCCGACAAGTTCACCGATGCTTGGTGTACAGTTGGGTTCACTAGTTTCTGAGTTTGGCTCTGCTAAGATGTTTTGGGAAACTGTACTTTAAAGATAATTTGGGAACTTAGTGATGATTTTCCTGGATCTCACCTGGCGATGTGTGAGGACAAACGCTGGAGCTTCGGGTGGTGTTGCGATTCCTGCTCCGGGTGAAACATCCACGCGCACAGCGTCCCAATGCCTGACAAAAAATATCTTGTTAGCCAGCTTGCTGGGGTCATGGTTGGATGATCCACAACTTATCGAACAACCACATAGATTTATCGAACCATGAAATTTTGAATGTAGTGCTGTGGGGCTTACGGAGGGTTTATGATAGGGTATGTCGTTGATATGTGCTACGGACATGAATGTATGAACTATTTACCTACGCTGGATGCTTAGGGTTAGTCAGTTAGTCAGTTAGTCACTTAGTCAGTTAGTCACTTAGTCAGTTAGTCAGTTTGTTAGTTAGTTAGTTAGTTAGTTAGTTAGTTAGTCAATCAGTCAGTCAGTTCGTCAGTTAGTCAGTTAGTTAGACTGGCAGATAGATAGACAAATAGATAGGCCGACGCTCCAACCACTTGTCGGTCCATCAGTGAGTTCGCTCTGCCATCCATCAGTCACAGCAACGAACCTCTAACTTGTTAACAAATTACGATGACCAGTTCAACAATCCTTATCTAAGATAGATGTGGAAAAGCTGCCGTTGAATGCCATTGATAGATTCTGTTCTTCATGAACCATGAGTTTTCATGGCTTTTCCACATCTTTTTGCATCTACAAAGGAATCACCACGCGACACCGAACACATCGCCCTGGCCGCCGCACGTCGCCGAGGCACAGCTTGTCCATCCATGGTGGTCTGATGCACTTTGCGTCCTTCAGGTAAGGCGACCGGAGATATCAATGGGAGATCAACACAACCGGACAATACCCTCTGGTAAACGTTTGCATAACTGATTTATAGCTGATTTAGCTATCAAAAATGGTGATTTATAGCTGATTTACTAACATAACTATGGAAAATCACCATGCTATTAATGGGAAAATTCAATATTTCTATGGCCATTTTCAATAGCTTTTTGTATGTTCACCAGAGGGTAGAGGCTTGAATGGATGAATGGGACATGTTGGAGGAAGTATCATCTGACAATGGGACATGGTTGGAGGAAGTGTTATCCAATCATCCACTTTATCAATCTTTATCAATGGGACATTCATCTATTTGTTCGGTGGGTTTAAGAAAAATCCGCAATTTGCTGGAGGCTTTCATGGGAAATTCATGTATAAATGGAGGTCATGAATGGGTCAATCCCCTTGATTATTACGGGTTTACCCCAATAATGGCTGGCTAGTCGAACGGGGAAAATTATGATAAATAGCCCACAAAAACACAGAAAGTTACATTCTATAGCAACATATTCAAGGATTCAACTACCCATCCAGGGTCGACCTAGGTAACTGGGATGCAAATCGGATACATGAAAGAATCATTAGGGATCATATCATACGCTTGAAATCTATAATGCCGATGTTTCCTCAAAAAATGGTTCATGGCTACTTTTTTCTGGGCGGCATCACAACAATCTGGTACTTCCAATCACCTGCCAAGGTGTATTGAACCCTTCAAACCTGCTTGAAGCACCTGTACACAGGCGAAACATAATATATAGAGATTTCTTAAATCATCAAAAAACATAGAACCAATATCAATGTCATAGTCTTCGGGTACTGCAAGGAAATGAAATGGATGATTTGACTTTCTTCATGGTGGCATTTGGTATTTCTCCTATAAACCCATTGGTTCAAAAACCTGTTACCTTCCAGTAAAATGACATAGAAAAACCATTGATTTACATATCGTTCTGCGAATTGACCGGAGAGCCTTGTTGACCTTGTACGTTCCAATCCGTTTTCCAAGGAATGGTAGTTGTTCAAGGGTTGCGGACTGGATGTTAGTTCTACAATTGTCTGAAGAAATATATTTGCTATATATATATATATACTTCAGGAGGAACAAAGTTTATGCTTCTTGAAGGCTTTACAAAACATCCATCTCGGCCCACCGCGGATCACATTTCCAAGTCCATTTTGTGTGGCAGGTGTGGGACGGTCAATTATCACCCCGTTTTAAATATATAAGATTATAAAGCATTTGGAGGGTGGAAATCTGACCGGGGTACGACACAGTTCCATGCTAGGATTCTAAGGGGAAAGGGTGTGCAGAAGAAGAAGTTGAACATGTTCACTGCTGGAAGCTCAACAAGCGCANATGCTAGGATTCTAAGGGGAAAGGGTGTGCAGAAGAAGAAGTTGAACATGTTCACTGCTGGAAGCTCAACAAGCGCAACTTTTGTCCTACCAGTGTATAAATAATAGTAACCTGCCACTCAGTGCCCAAATCCATGTATCATCCCCGGGGTCTCAAGTTGTTTCAAAGAGATTTCCACAAAGGATACGACCTACTGTGGATGGATAAGCCATCCGGTCATCCTGCACCAGTTGGTAACTATTGGTAACTATCAAACACTCTAGTAGATAATGGTATGATAATCGGATAAACCATCCAGCAACTGGTGCAGGATTTCTTCCACCCCCAGTAGTTCACCGGTTTGTTTACACAGAAACATCAACCACAAGGGGCCACATGTCAATGTCATAGATCATTCGCCACAGCAACTTCCCATTGACAAATATAATGTCGTGCCTGCAAACCTTCTGTTTGTTGGTTTAGTTTCACCCCATCAACTACTTCGACATATCTACATTTCATTCTACCATAAGCCGTAGGTATAGCACAACATTGTACAATCCATCTACGAACATCCACAATCATCTTTGCTAACATATCATCACCCCAACACTACCATCCAAAATGAGTGCCTAAAACATCCAAAACCCAAGTCCCAACTACAAAATTCACGACCAAAACCATCAAAAACCTCCAACCCTTCACCCACAACCCGTTGTAAGTCATCCCCAAGTCATCCCCAGTCTCACCTCCATAACTGGCCCGAGGCCCGTCGATTCGAAACTGCACCGTGGCCCGCTCCGCGCGCTCCGCGCGGCTGCCGTCGCTGGCCATCCGCGGCATCGCTGGCGGCGCCAGCGTGGCGCTGCTGCGCAGCGGCTCCACGGGGCAGCTGCCGGGCTCGGTGAGGCCATCGCTGCTGGTCGAGGCCAGGCTCCGCTTGGAGGTGGAACTCATGGATCCTCGGAGCACCGAACGACAAGGGAAACTGGTAGTTCCACCAGTAACCGAATCACCATGGGATTCCTGGTTTAGCTGGGGTTGCTATAATTTACCCATACCCATACCAATTACCCAGATATAGACAGGCAATCATCAAAAAATCGATTTACGCATCTCACAAAATGGTTCAAATGCTTGGCTGCTGGATGGTTGAACCGGAACCTCTGCAAGGCAAAACAATGGATCAAATGGTCAGCTGCGCTGGAAGATACTGATCTATTTGAGATCACTGCTGATGAAGTCTTAAATTGTCCATGCATTTAAGTTTAAAGGTCATTGGCTCCAAGAAATGTGCGATATACCTTACCTTGAATATACCTGAAAGAACATGAGTCTAAGTACCGAACTTTTGGCGCACACAGCGCATTTTAGTGGAACTTTTAAAGGGTAAATAAGGGTAAATTGAGGACGAAGGTACAAGCAAATCTCCATATGTATTATATACAATAAGTAGAACTCAAAGTTGAAGATCTACCCCATTCACATCCAAGCTGTCACTGTCACAACTCCTGCTGGGGCGCTTTTACCGCAGCAATTATGTCGGAATTGCTTCAGAACCATCCCTTTGCCTTTTAGATTCTCCAAATGGTGGATTCCTTACTGGAACAATAAACCATCACTGACTAAGCAAGCCCAAATTACTCACAGTTCGTGTTGCATTGAATTAGACAAACCCACACAACCTCTAGTAATTTAACGTGGCTATTGACAATCCATCATTTATATACCAATAAATAATGGTCATTTTCCATAGAAGACTGTCGGGTTACCAAACCAATATAGCCCAGATTGTCATTTCTCATCACTAATCCCGTATCACCATTCACGGCTCTTCGATGCCCTGCCTATCACCATTCATGGCGATCTTCTTAGCAAATAATCGCCAGTTGAAATGTATATAGATTACATTTACAAATATATATATATATATAGATAGTGAAAAACTCAAGGCAGCACTGTTGACTCAAATGTTGCAGCTGTCGCTGTGCGCACTCTTTTGTCTGTTGGAATGCTTCAGGGATCGCTCAGGCTCAAGGCCTGTTGATCCAGAATGTTGGTGCATGCAGTGTTGTACTTAACACCGCCTCTCAGTTTGTTGGTCCTCATGACCAGCACACTGGACTGTTGCACCTACAAAAAGCGCTGTTGAGACTCTGTACACCTGATGGCTTGTTGATAAAGCAGTCGGGGCCGCTGCTGTTGTCTCGTCAGCATCTCTGTTGTTTTAGGATGTTGAATCNCGCTGTTGAGACTCTGTACACCTGATGGCTTGTTGATAAAGCAGTCGGGGCCGCTGCTGTTGTCTCGTCAGCATCTCTGTTGTTTTAGGATGTTGAATCCAAGGATGTTGCAGTTTCACCCTGGACTGTTGATCTCTGGGTGTCAGTCTCACCCA
>BGPT01001258.1:99139-178688 GCA_003297045.1 Symbiodinium sp. clade C Y103 | reverse complement strand
CATTAACCGTCGGGGATGATTTGTGACATTTTTTTCCGGGTTTTGGATGACTTTAAGCTGTATATCCTGGGTTACCGGTTTACACCAGGACCCAAGGTTAGCAACTGAGATGCACCTGCTAAGTTTAGCCACAAATCACGTATTTGTGGCAATATCCAAGAACTATGGTTACATTATATATACATACTTCATGGAATCTATGTTNTGAGATGCACCTGCTAAGTTTAGCCACAAATCACGTATTTGTGGCAATATCCAAGAACTATGGTTACATTATATATACATACTTCATGGAATCTATGTTGAATTTATGAATATGAACATGACCATGATCTTCGGAAAGCCATCTTCCAGGCCAGCAATAAATGTCGGTTCCACGTTAAATTTAGGAAGTGTATTTTGCCAAGATACCATCCTAGAGGAATCTTCTCAGCAGCGGCTGAGTGGTTCAAGCTGCTCTTGAGGATGATATCCACATGATATGCCCGAGTACCCTCTGGTCATCAAACATGGCAATGGGACATCCACTATACATTGGCATTTCAATGGGATGTTGTCATTGCCATGTTTCATTCTGGAGGGTACACAGTTAGGATTAAGCGGACCTTCCCCAAATGGCCTTGATCTTTTTTGGTTTATAAGACCCATTTCCGGCAACGTTGAGAATGGTCTATCCCAGCAAATTCAGCTTGTGCTCCTGTACCTTGATGGGTCATTTTCTGTGTAGGGGCGGGGGCATGTTTCATAGCCAGATCACAAGGACCATTGTTTTCTGCAGTATACCCAGGGCTAAACTGACATAGATGTGGAAAATCAACCATTTTAANGGGCGGGGGCATGTTTCATAGCCAGATCACAAGGACCATTGTTTTCTGCAGTATACCCAGGGCTAAACTGACATAGATGTGGAAAATCAACCATTTTAATAGGTAATTCATCCATAAAGGGGCCATTTTCCACATCTACGCTAGTTTACCCTAGGGTACATATTTTGGATTTGCCATGGTTATCTTTCTTCCCCTGCATGCCATCAGCGTTTTGGTGCCATGCCGTTGATCTGGCTCATCTCCCTCAGAATAGANGTACATATTTTGGATTTGCCATGGTTATCTTTCTTCCCCTGCATGCCATCAGCGTTTTGGTGCCATGCCGTTGATCTGGCTCATCTCCCTCAGAATAGATCCCCCACTCCTGGGACATCATGGGACCAGAAATTTCAGACATCACTCCTATTCAGCCCCAGGACATGGGTGCGGGTGCCTCTTCCAGTCGTCTACAGCATGCCACCCAAGTTCTGCAGGCGTCAGCTGAATTGGTGAGGCTCAANTCCTATTCAGCCCCAGGACATGGGTGCGGGTGCCTCTTCCAGTCGTCTACAGCATGCCACCCAAGTTCTGCAGGCGTCAGCTGAATTGGTGAGGCTCAAAACTATCCTAAAATGTGGGCGGACACTGGGAATAACTCGCTAAAATGAGGCATTCAACACACCAAGAACAGGGTACTGTAAATGTGGAATTGACCAACAACAAGGGGGGTCTACCCAGCAAAAAATGTGGTTTGACAAGCAGATAATTGGGGGTTCAGCCAACACAACTTGGATATCACCAGGCATGCACGGGGCTCTTACCAACAAGTAAGGTGGCACAAAATTGGATTTGCGTACATTGCATCCGGATGGAATCAACGCTATATTGTTGGAGAGTTCGTTCTTGTACATATTAAACAATTTCTTTATATATACATGTGTTGTGCATATAGATATATATATTATATGTATTGATTAGTATGTTCTGATTATGCATACATTCTGTAAACATGTGTGTATATACGATATATATATATATATATCCGATCATATATATATATATATACACATATCCGATATAATATATATATATACATCCGATATAATATATATATCCGATATAATATATATATACATACATATATATATATATACATACATATGGAATGTGTACATGTAATTTATGTATACACACACATAGTAATCGAAATCTCCCATCCCAGCTGTGATGGCGATCCACGATTAATAAAAGTTCGTGGCCTGGTTGAAGGCAGGTCCAATTGTCGAAGGACGTTTCCCCCCAGCAAAATTGTCAAACCCGGCTGCCCGGAAATGAAAGCAGTGCAATGCCAAATCAGATAGGTCGAATCCCAATGATCCTTCAATTTTGTTGCTTAAGCCCTAATACACTTAAGCCTCTTAGTGTTTCATTGTGCAAACCACAATCCTTCTGGCCACCGGCACATCGCACAGCTGCAGGCCGCCCTTGCCAACTGGGAGGTCATGACCCCGGTGGGCACCGTGGTCCAATGGCCAGTAGCCTATGCCATCCTTGTTGGTCCCCAATTTACCCAAAAAAATAAATCAATATATGAATAATGTATATATATATATATATGTGTGTATAAGGTGCATTTGGAGAATAGTTGTTTTTTCTTTGTGTATGTTTCTTTGCAGCCAGCCTGTGGCTAACCTCTAACACCTTTAGGCCCATCCTGTCCCCCAAAGACTGGAACCGAGTAAAAACTGCTGGTTGGAACTTGCGCAGGAAAGACATTTTTAGCTTCGTGCACATCAGCAGATGCGCATATGGTGTACACAACATGTGAATGCGTGCACACTTTTCAGGTCGCAAGACATACACATCATTACACATCCCTAGAATCTGGAAGTGCGACTGAGCATCAATCTCTTGGCAGACATGTTGCAGCATGTTGAATCACCTGCGCCAAAGTCGAAAGTGCCTCAAAGATTGTTAGAACATGTGGTTAACCCCTTTGTCGCTTGACTGGCTTTGCAGTTTCAGTTTCTGAAAGCTCAATATATATATATATATATACAGATATTTGCCATTATTTGTAATATTTTAATTGAGGTTTGGCGCTTGACACCCTGAAGAGATCTGAAGTTCCAGGATTCCACTGCGCCCTTCCCCCTTGAGGCGTGCATGCAAGGAGATGAGGCCCGGGGGTCGAGATGTCATTGAGAATCCCCCAGCGCATGGTTGTTAATATCTTGGCCCAACTCATGCGAATCAAAAAAAGCTCAACCAAAACGTGCCCAAAAAAGAGATTTGACATTGTTTTGTGAATCATAGTTCCATGTAGTTCACTTTCACCAGGTTCGGATGGCTGGTTCAAAAAAAAAAATTGATTGCGCAAATCTACATTTTGAAGGCGATCCCGAATATTGTCTAATTTAAATCCATTTTTGGTGTTTGTCCGTGACAACAACGGAGAGGCACACAAAATAAGAACAATTCCCAAAATGACACTCTTGGTGTACTTTTCTATTTCGTTAGGGTATCTTTCTTGATAGGGAGGATTAGCTGCATCCCAGCTACTCTGGATTTGAAAAAAGGGCCCTCTTGAAAAACCCTGGGCAATTGTGACCATTTTGATAGAATGATTAACCAGTGGAAAGGGGCACCCAATTTTTAAGAATTTTGATGAATTTTACCTCCTGGTTAGCCTACTTGGTGTGTGTGTGTGTGTGTACACTCTATTTAATATGACGTGCCAAAGTCAGGGGGCCATGAAGGTAAAGTATCAAGTAATTCCACATGCCAGGGCTTACCAATGGGACTTTTTGGTTGGTAAATCTCAAGTCTGGTTGAATACACATCATGTAAAATGTCCATATCATGTTTGCAACCTGACCCACACAACATTAAACGATTCAAACTTGTTTTTCCTTCCTCTTCCTCGAAACCTGGCAGGCGCAGAATGGCCAGAGAGTGCCACCCCAGCCGCAACAGTGGGATCTAGATCCTGCAATTTCGGATGGATTTTACTATATACCATGAAATACCATCTCGAATTCCATCAAAATCCGATCCAGGATGCAATTTCCAGATCAAAGAGCGCTGCACTAGTGCTGTTCAACTGCTCCGAGACAGGAATGTAGCCGTGAATNCGAATTCCATCAAAATCCGATCCAGGATGCAATTTCCAGATCAAAGAGCGCTGCACTAGTGCTGTTCAACTGCTCCGAGACAGGAATGTAGCCGTGAATGGAATGACTTTCTTTTTTGATTGACATATTTTCCAGCAAATCTGATCTCTGACCATTATTTTCTACCGTTTCCAGGACCCATCAATTCAAACCCAAGGCCTGGCAGCTAACCTACGCTCGATCAAGAGGTTCAAACAACATTGGGATGTAACCGGCAGAAATTGCAGTAAAACAATCCAAGAAGCCAAACATGGGATCAGATTTCCGGATGGGCCAATACGTGTTGTTAAATCGGCTTGGGTCAGATCAGTGGAGCTGTTGGATCTTCGCCAGGCATTGCAGAAAGTATATACCCAGCCCGTTCAAGCCATCTCAAATCATGATATGTGCCGGACATCAACAACTACTATCAACAATGGCTATAACATGCTATAACCCAGTTAGACATGGGCTATATTCTCAGCCATCATTTTTTTTACTGGGGAGTCCCAGACAACTTCACGACATGCGCAGCTAACCGTAACCATGGCGCTGTGCCAACCCGGGTGCGCTGTCGTAGTGTGGCTGGGTGGTGAGAGTTCCATCTAAAAATCCAGCCACCCAAACCATAGGAAAGTTGGGTTATCATGTGGGAAACCCAATAATTAATAAACCTACCATTTGGTGATGGTTTATGCCATCAATTTATGGTGGTGGTATACTATTGGGTTTCCACATTAGCTCCACTGGGCTTCAACATGTGCTCGAAAAGTTGCATAGGTTTATCAAGCTTTTAAACTAAACCAACATATCTCATCTAAAAATCTGGCCATCTTCCACAGATGTGATCAATGATGGTCTCTCGCAGTACCCTGGATGAGCCAAAAAAGTTCCCGGTATCAACGCTATGGAAGCCATGGTCCATGTCTTAAATATGGTAATGTTCCACAGCTATGTCAAATTGCCAGAGGGTAAACATTCATGGCTATTGTCTCCCAATTTTGCAATGGCAATTTCATGGAGCTTTATCTATCCATTTTTGGATTCGCAAATTGGAAAGAGATCCAGATCCCATGAGTCTTCAGGACCTGCCTTGCATTTCCTTTGGTGAAATTACAGAGGTTTGCAAGACCCATCTTTTTATGCGGATGATTCCCGCTTGTNCTTCAGGACCTGCCTTGCATTTCCTTTGGTGAAATTACAGAGGTTTGCAAGACCCATCTTTTTATGCGGATGATTCCCGCTTGTTTTGACCTTCATTTCCTGGATTTGCCAACTTGCACTTGTTGTTGGCCACATCCGTTTGTATCCTACTGTATTTTACCGAAAAAGACTCTATTTGTGTTGGCTCACTCGACGTTGCTGGTTGACTCCCCATTTTGGTGAAATCACCCAATCTGACGACTGCAAATCTCAACGTTTCAGTGGGTACTCTCAAGGGAAATGCCCGATCAACATGGAGGTTTATAGCTGGAAAGATCATGAAAACCATCGAACTAATTGGAGATTTTCCAGCAAACCATGTGACTGATGACACCGGAGGATATATCCCAATGGGCCGATGAAGCCCCAAGTTTTTACCGGTGAAGCCTCCATTGTGACTGGTTCTGTTGCTTCGCTCCCACTTGTGAGGCTGGGATGAAGTTGAACTGGTTGCCCTGGTAGCTTGACTTCAGGAGTGGAGGTGGCTAAGAAAATCTTTGGACTTGGTAAACTTTCGATTGGTAGGTTAATACAGCTTGACATTGTGCCATTTTCATGGGAATATGTACCGACCAGCTAAGACTCTGTTCTTTTTGGGGCCAACGCCTTGAGGCGGGCGGGAGTTTTTCCATGTTTTTGCGTTTTGGTTTGATGTCAGGTTTTGACATGTTGCCGAAGGTTACAGGTTCGGTGCTGACGTACAACGTCCCTGTCGACTTAAAGCGAAGGGCGCTAAGCACATGTTGCCGAAGGGTACCTGTACGTTGTTGACGCCTTGCCAGGTTTGGGGGGGGGTGGGGGGGGGCTAATAACGTCCTTGCTTCTGCGTTCCTGTACACGCTCTTGATGCTACGCTGCTGAAGTTCTCCTGCAACTTTTCACACGCTCTTGACGCTACGCTGCTGAAGTTCTCCAGCAACTTCTCACACGCTCTTGATGCTACGCTGCTGAAGTTCTCCTGCAACTTTTCACACGCTCTTGATGCTACGCTGCTGAAGTTCTCCTGCAGCTTTTCACACGCTCTTGATTCTACGCTGCTGAAGTTCTCCTGCAGCTTTTCACACGCTCTTGATTCTACGCTGCTGAAGTTCTCCTGCAACTTTTCACACGCTCTTGATGCTACGCTGCTGAAGTTCTCCTGCAGCTTTTCACACGCTTTTGATGCTACGCTGCTGAAGTTCTCGTGCAACTTTTCACACGCTCTTGATGCTACGCTGCTGAAGTTCTCCTGCAACTTTTCACACGCTCTTGATGCTACGCTGCTGAAGTTCTCCAGCAACTTCTCACACGCTCTTGATGCTACGCTGCTGAAGTCCTCCTGCAACTTCTCACACGCTCTTGTTGCTACGCTGCTGAAGTTCTCCTGCAACTTCTCACACGCTCTTGATGCTACGCTGCTGAAGTTCTCCTGCAACTTTTCACACGCTCTTGTTGCTACGCTGCTGACGTTCTCCTGCAACTCTGGGAAAGCTCTTCAAAACGAAGAATGCTAACTGAAAGAGCACCGCAGAAAAAATTGGCATTGAAGCTGAAGCAGATGTTGCTGAAATATAAAAGTTTTTTTGGCACATTGACATCGTCGAACAAACATCGTAATTTCATGTTCCAGAAACATAAATACCTGTAAATTACCATGTAAAATCGTGATTTTTCAGTCTATCTCCAAAACCACAATCGTAGAAAACACACGCCCGCCTCAAGTGATCCCTTGTTTTTGCAGGGTATGTAAGTTTGGGATCAGGCCGGTGGCCTCTAGCTTACTCCCAAAGTATCAGGGGGTTTACCTTGAAAGGGTGACACCCAAGAATAGACCACTCAATTGAAGCTTAAGTAGCTTTGTATTAATGTAGTTGGGAAATTAAGTGGGGTTGAATGGCTCCTTTCACTTATTCTAGCCATGTTGCAAGTGTGTCTACATGGGATATTTTTCTTGAGGTGCATTGTTCTGTGGCGCCTAAACAGTTGAACGACCAAACAACCCTGCATGTTCAGTCTTCCTATGACATAGACCGATATACCACATTCGAAAGAGGCAAAGGAGAAACAAAAAGGCACTATAACCATGGTCCAGCGCATGTGATGGATCGTAAGTGGTGGTTTTCTTATACTCTCTTTGGATTTGAGATCATACGTCTAGTTACATGGGTGATTTTCCCATCCAAGGGTATGGTCATGGTCATGCACCTATTTTCATAGTTTGTTTCACATTCCCATTGCGTTTGGCATCCCATTCATGAGGTGGGATGAACATAAAGCACATATCATATCAAGTTGGTTATATACCATTATATTCCAATGATATTCCTGATATGGTTGGTTAAATCCCATGAATATATTATAATATATATATATACGTATTTATATATATATATATATATATTTATCTTATCCGATCAATGAAAATCCCCCAAATGGGATATCAACTCATTCATATGCATTTATAATCCAATAATCTTCCATTAATGAATATCCCGCATGGTCATCAGTGATTGATGAGTTGGTTAAATCCCCTGAATATCCCCCATAATGATTACTAGAATTCAACCCATGAAATTCAGACGACTGAAAAATTCTTCATCATTGCATGGGATAACAATAGTCCATAACGGATTTTCCTGGGATAGTCATCAATCGTGAAAAAAAAGGCTATTGATTTCCAATAAGAATCATTTTACATCATATGATTTCCCCTTTTTACATCCCCAATTAATTCATTGAGATTATTGTGGGAGAACAAGAATTCATGAAGAATGATTGTTGGGACAAGCATATTTTGTCAAATTCCAAAGAACATTCCCCATGAATCGTATGACCATAATGAAGCCATGCGGCTCCACCAAGGTTGGACCTGCTCTTTGGTGTTGCGGCGCAGGTCATGAAATCTGCTTCACCATGGTCAACCATGGCTGGAAGACCTGGTGTATATGATGTACAAATAGTGGGTTCTCCGCATCTATGGTAGTTTACCAGAAGGTATATAAAAAATCAGCTAAAGATGCATAGTTTTGGGATTTCACCTTGGTTAAACCAATCTTTAGATGTTTGGATTGGGATGGGGATTCTGTGGGTTAAACCAATCATAAGTCGTACTGGGAATTCAACCATTTAACCATCAGACATGGGGATGCAACCTAAGAAGCGATGTGGAAAACCATGGGGAAACCATTTCTGTAATTTCATGTAATTTCGATATGGAAGATACCATCAGGAAACCACCATGATCTGCTCTCGGTATACCAGTGATGCCCCTAAGAGTAAACATAGTAATCTGAACAAGTCTTGAGAACAGACACATAATGTGACACGCCCAACAATGGACTGTAGGGGGTCATTCAATGGCTGAACACCTGGCGATCAACCACATATGGCGCCATGTTCACCAGCAATTTGGGGTGCCTAGATGTATACCACGACGGTAGGTGGTATAGTTATGGTTTATACCACCTATTTTTGGCGGACCTGATTTAGGGTCCACAGAACATGGGGATATCTCCCAATGGATCTTTTGGGAAAGTCACATGGTAGATGTTTAGCGAGCTTAGCAACGATTGTCAGTCATTTTTCAAGAGTTGATTCGGTAACATCCCTATCATACCCTAATGAAGACCCCCATGTGAAGCATTTGAGCAGTTTCGAAAACTCCATTTGGTTGATAATAAGGGGATTACACTTCCCTTCACGTATTAGGCATGATCACAATTTATGAACTGGGAGTCTCAAGAAATGATTTCTTATGTGAATACCCAATTGTATGAATACCCGATAAATGCGCTATATGGAATAAATCCATATGAATATCCCTACTGTAAAGCATTTGGGGTGTTACCCATGAATCATATGCCCCGAACAGAAAATAACTATTTCTACAGTTGCTGTAATTCTTGTGCATTGTGCGATAAATCCACCCGTGAAATCCCAGCTCCGTTGCCCATTCAACTCCAATCAAACGGATCCCGTCTCCCTATTGAATACCACCAAACACGTGATCCCCAAATGCATCCAATACTAAACCAAGGTTTGGTTCGCCGAGTATTCATATCAAGGGGAAGCAATAAATGCAGAATCAATCAATGTAATCCCTATCCAATAGTCATAGAAAAGGGGCGTCGTCATACAACTCCCAATAAAATTCCATGCAATCCCCATTCAACCCAATCATTACAACCAACCATAGGATATTTGGGATCACATGGATTAATCCTTTCCAAATCCAATAAATCCATTGATGTAATCCATGAATCCATTGATGTAGTCCATAAAATCCATGAAATGGTTAAGTCCATAAATCCAATAATTTCATAGATCATCAATCGATTAGAAACCAAATCAATGCTTATAATCATTGGTTTGATAAATCCACCGTAATCAAGTCTTATAAACCAGCATCCGGACCGTATATGGACATTTCCTAAAATGGGGATACCCCTACTGTAAATCATCCATTTATAGATCGGATTTTCCATTACCATCCAGCTATTGGGGATCCCCTATGGCCTCTCCTGGTAGGTGACCATCACCGTGCATTCGCGATGGCCCACTGTGGTGGCTGGTAGTGCCTTGGATGGTGGACTTCTCGGGACGTGGGATGTACCCTCTGGTGAACAGCCACAACACTATGGAAAAATCACCATTATTAATGGGAAAATCCACTATTTCTATAGCAATTTTCTATAGCTATGTTAGTTTAGCAGAGAGTAATGTGGGATGTAATGTGGGATGTAATGTGGGATTTTTTTTCTGGTAGAATATGACCTAAACCGGAAGGATGGATACCTTCTAATGATCTACCACGGCTATGGAACATCGCCATTTTCCCCCAAGGTAAGTCATGGAACTAAACAGGCCACTTTCCAGAGCTTTACTTTTCCAAAATTGGGTGGGGATTTAAATTGGAATTTGGTGCTGAAGTATTTGAATGTTAATAAAGATCCAACTTGATCCAAAATGGTGTTGCTCAAAGATCAAAGAACGAGAATTGGGGTTCCACCCTCCAAAATCGGATTAAGAGATCACGTAAAATGGAGACTTGATAGGATTTGTACCATCAGATGATGATTTAACCAACAAAGGTGAGGATGTCATCAACAACAGAAATTTAAATCCTTCAGTTCTGGTTCGCGGGAGCATCCGTGACGCCAGTGACACTATTATGTAGAAATGTGGAACGGCCAATAACGTGCACATTGACTCTACACCACTGCTACCACATTTTCATTGGACTTCACATTTGGTTTGCCGCATGAATTATCATTTGATTGTCATGCACATCTACCAAACAGTCCCAAAAAACAATTTAATGATTATTGCGTGTACCCATTAAACCCAGCGAACCACTGTAGCTACCATCAGTGACTGATGTGATAACCAGAATCTGGCCCCACATACAGAGAGATATATACATATACACACGTGTGAGGGAATCATACCGGTCAAAGGGCAGACTCTCACTTTCTGCTGCCTACAGCCCCACTACCCCATTGTTGTTGATCATGTTCTCTTATGTTTTCCCACTTTCTGATGGTACCTACAGAATATATGTGTATTGTTTGGGGTCTCTCCCCATATGTTCAACGAACCATCTGTTCTTGCAGGGTGTACCCAGTGGCCATATCTCCAGCCTCAACAAGACAAGCTCTGCAAGATGATTTTCCAACATTTAGTCTGGGGCCCATGTTTGTTTTCAGGGGCGCAATATTCAAAGCGTAAAAACCATGGTTTCCCAACATTCTGTTGGCTTTACCACAGTTTGCCCAATGCCCATGTGTTCATTGTTTTCATGATGCAACCACCATGTTTCATGATTAAATCACTATTTCTGATACCTTCTGGAGAACGGGATCCGGATTCTGATGATTGATAAATATCAATGTTCGGACGTTTTATGATTAAATTATCATTTATGATGATTAAATCCAATGTTTTCATATGGTGGTTTCCTAAAATAGGGGTACCCCCAATCATCCAAGTCATGTATGACCATTCTAGTATTGAAACCTATGGTTTTGGGGGTACCCCCATTTTAAGACCCCTATATGACGGTTTGTGCAGTTTTCTAGATGTTTTATCCACAGAAGTTGATCCCGATCATTTTGTTCAATTTTTAGGATATCCAGTGGTTCTTTGTTGCAAAACTTGTTTGATTTGATCCGAACCCATGAATCGGATGAACAACTTGCTTCTCCAATTAGCTTTTTGGAGATCACTTTTGGAGATCACTTTTGGAGCTTTGATCGGAAGCTTTCGGTTCTTTGTGTTTTCCTTTTCGTGATCCGATGGTCTTTGGAAGTTGATGGACAACGGACAACCGATTTGCAAGGGCCTCAATCGGTCAGCACTTGGCATCACCATGCCGCTTGAAGGAATTGGTTTGCGGCGGCCTTCCACACTGGCCGATGTACAAAAAAACCCTTACGGCACTTTCACCCGGCCGAGGCCAATTCGCAAAGCATACGACTTGGCTAGACCGGTTGCTTAGACCACGCGGCCCCCTATATTTTTTCATGATGAAGACCCCATTTTGTGGGCCAATTCCCGTGCCATCCCTAATCGCTTCAGGTCGGCACACGCAAGCGTTGCTGGTGGATGTGACGCCTCCGGTGCCGCTGGGGTGAAGCGAAGCTATCCAAACTAGGATACAAACCAGGAATAGTGGTGATTTTGATACTGGGTTAACTAATTAGTGCTGAAGGTTTTAATCTTGGGTTTTCCAGAATGGTAGTCCGTACCAAATTTCATCATTTAGGCTTTCAATTGTTATAAAAAAAAAATGCTTGCAACATTGGGGTTTTGCGTGTGAGTACCACATGTTTCAGATTTGTAGTGACCAGGTATCGTGGTGGCAATCTATACATTTTTTTGAGCTTCCGAGATTCCTAAGTTGTTGGCTTTATGCTTTCGGCTTTATATCAACGTTCTTTGGGAGCAAAGAACATTCTGTTTCACGAAATCAAATACGAACCTCTGTCCAACAGGAAAAACCTGTCTTGTGACCCATCTTTACAGGTTTCCATGTGAAACTCCGCCAGTGTAAATCCCATTTCAATGGTCAAATTGTCGATTTTCTTGGGGAACATGACATGACTCCATTTCTCTATGTCATATCTATCGGGTTCCAGCGTTGTATTTGAAACAGACAAATCTTTTGAATCGCAACTTTCGCAACTGGGGAAATCATACAACATCAACAATACTTCCGAACTTCGCTCACCATGCATATATATATATACATATTTACATTAGATTATTAGATATACATACGATATGTATAGCACCATATCAGATATACATGATATAGATATAGATATAGATATAGATAGAATATCATATTATCAAAAAATATCAAAAACCACAGATAGAAATTTTTGGAAAAATCATACGAGTACGTATATATATATATATATACGCGAAATGTATGAAAATGCTTCGCAGATAGAAAATTCCAGATTCCCCGTAGAAGACATCAAGTTTACGTATATATATATATATGTATGGTTTCGTGATGTTTTTAGGTTTTTTTTAATCATAATTTTCTATCTGCGAAAGTTTGTTCATCTTACGGGGTCTCTAAAAATGGTTTCGCGTATATATATATATATATGGTTTCGTGCACTTTATTTTTTTATTTCTATCTGTGAATCTGCATTTTTCGTTCTATCTGACGTTTTTGTTAACTCGTATGAAAATATGAAATTTCTATCTGCAAGATGTTGACTATATACATATTATCATTGTACGTAGTACGTATATCGAATCATATTATATACAATTAGATGTGTATATAGGACACACGCATGTGTAATATCGCAAATGTCATATCATTTGCTACCACCAATGTAATATCAAGTGATATAATATAAGTATAACATCAATAAAATATCAAATATTACATATGATTATATGATATTATATATAAAATGATGATATCAAATACCCTCTGGGTATTTAACATAGCCATGGAAAATCCCCCATAAGTGGAGGTTTTAATGGGAAAATCCTCCAAACATTAGCCAGCTATTCCATGGCTATGTTAAATAACCAGAGGGTACATGTAATGTCAATATCACCATCTCCACCTGACCATTGCTAGCCTGAAATCTTGCCAGGTGACAGGTGAAGTGCCGCCGCAAGAACTGGCCGTGGTCGTGGATATCTCCCTGTCCATGGGTGAGAAATTGAGCTTGGTGAAGGCAGCAGATTGGGGGAAGAAGGTGAGAGATTCATGGGAAGTTCATAGGATATCCATGTCTTTCTTGTTGGATTGTTTTTTTTCTGGTTGTGTTTTTTTTTTGTTTGATCCCTCTGGGGAAAAAGGGTAGATTAAAATCCACAAACACCAACAAACATGGGGTGGAAAACCATCCTATGGCGAAGATTTGATAAAACCAGCCGGGGGCCAACATGATACAGTCAGGTGCCGCAGAGTGCTGTTTGTTGGTTCATAAGCAAATCCGACTATTTTGATATATCTATCCTAAACACATAATTGACCACCGGACCCTTCCTGTAGGGGATTGACCAAATCACTGGGAGTTGATCATCACCCATCGGTTGGGAATATGGCAACCAACAGTGTGTAGTTGGTAAGTTAGCCATGAAAGCAACAAAGTGTGATCTAAGCACCATCAACTAGGGATACAATCAATTCTTGACTCTGGCTTAAATATAGTTTCTTGGTTGACAATGACAAGTCCTGACAGTAACTTACTGTATCGTGAAGGGCCAGGGTCATGCTGATAATCATCCTATGAGAATATGGCATATATATATGTGCATATATGTGTTCAGCAACAATATGGTGACCCAATCTTGAACGTACAAAAAATTGGTTGGGTGTATCAACTTTTGGTGAGATGACCCCGGATGAATGGAACTGCCCTTGCTGCAGTTCCCAGGTGCCTATGGAGGGGTCACCATCCCCCATCTATTTATTTGAGATGGTGAAACTTCGGATTGACAAAACCTGGGGTCCTGAATATCTCATGGTTTCTGAATGATAGCTACTGTATTTGGTTGGTGGTTGCCAAACACAGTGTGTTTTCTGTCCCTAATTGGCATGCTTGTAATATGGTAAACCCAATGCCATAAACCTACAATTTTGAATCCCACCCGTATGGGAAGTCATTGGGATGGTTTGTGGGATTGGTTTACCACATTAATCCTATTAGACTCCCCCATTGATCGATGTTTTGCCCATTTAACACCTCCATTTACAGAGACAGATATCGTAGGCATGGTTTTTATTGCCACGCAGTTCCTAACCGATCACCAGGTTGGTTCTAAGGACAATTTACAGGAAACCATGTGTGGCTGTGGCTGAAAACAGGTGATTTAACCACCATTTCTGGCTCTTTATGGCCATCCTGTAGGAATTAGTGATGATTAACCAATGGATGGAACATGGTTTTCCCTTATCAGATAAACATAGATAAACCCATGTATTGATCTTTCACATACAAGGCTTTCATTCAAAGTTTCTCTTCATCCACTTCCGCAATAGTGATCCCATTTCTCCAAAGTCATTAGGGATGGTAAATCCAACAGTTTTCCATTCGAGGATAACTCCACTGGATATACATATATATATATATGTATATATACACATATATATATATACATATATATGTATATATACACATATATATATATATACATACATACATATATATATATACACATGTATATATATACATGTATATATATATACATGATTGGTCTTGGAACATCAACCATAGTTCCATATGATTACTAATGTGTCCAGGCATCTGAAGTGGTTTATAATTAACCCGTTTATGTGCATATATATGTATATAGATTCACATATTATAACCCATGATATCTATGGACAATTCCATGTATACATATATATATATATATATGTACATAATCCATAGTACCCGTAGAAAGGTGGTTTACGTATGCATATGACTTACTTGCCGCCAGGTGACAACTTTTGTATTATAGGTGTGGTTAGAAGGTGCCGTCTAGGGGATCAATTGGATCAATTTCCCTACAAAACCTGCCAGTCGGCGGTGCGGCAAATCCTTCATGGTCTACGGAGTGAAGACAGGACTGGTCTTGGAATGGGGACAGCTTGGTCCCAAATTTGCTTGGGAACAGCACAATTTTGTTTGGTGCAATTCCAACAACTATCAACTGAAGTTGGTGAGTCACACATACCCTTCGGTCATCAAACATGACAAGGTTTGGAAAAAAATCCTCTATGAATGGGAGATGTTCCATAGTGGTTGGCCACATCGAAGTTCCCATCATACTTGGAAGCTATGTTTAGTGGGGTGATTCTCCATGAAATATCCGTAGTTATTTTGCAGCACCTTTGAGTGACAGTCAGCAGCAACCAATCCTTGTTTTATAGCGCAGAAGGAACATTGTGGAAGTCAAGAGGCTGGTTGTAAGAATGGTTTGCTCAAGATAATGTTGATGTTGGTCAAGACCTTTTTTGGTTTCTTTTGAACAAGAAATACGGGCTCACTGATGTGGAAACTGCAGGACTGAGACCATCAAACCATTTTTTGTTTCAGACCCATGAGCTCTCAGCAACCTCAACTCCCAGTGTTGTTTTATGTCACTACTGACTTTGCAGTAGACCAGCATATTTCGTCATGGAACTTCCTGCAACTACTGGTTGTGTATACATATATATATATATATACAGATATATCTTACTATGTATAGACGCATCTCCCCATCTTTGTTGATTCAACCATCCGCAGGACCATTGGTTATGTCCCCAGTTTTGTTGGAGATAGCCAGCCTCAAGTCCTGCCCACATTGTCTATCGTTTTGTGGGTTACTAGTCGGTTACTAATCCCACCCCCTAATATTAAGCATCCCTCAGAAAGGCTGGTTGAATATGAGATGAAACCACCTGTATGGGACCACAGAATGGGGGTTTTAACATGAGGGTTGGATTTCTAGGGATGGTTTAAATTGTATGATCCCTACATCGATAAAATCCCTATACAATTCACCTACACATGTATTCTACGACATATCCAGGATGGGATTAGATTATGGTGGAATCCCTACATTGATAAGATTTTCCAGCCACGCAGCCTGGATGGAACGGCTGGAAAGCTGGCGTCCAGATGATTTCTGTGACTAGGTCATTGACTGACCTCTGGGGGTTTTGGTGTATATATATGGAGGTTTCCTAAAATAGGGGTACCCCCAAATCATCCATCTTAATAGGATTTTCCATTATAAACCATCAATTTTTGGGTACCCCCATTTTAGGAAACCACCAGATGTGTGTATTCATATTTACACACCCTCACACATTCTTTTGTAGATGTTTAGATGCTGAATCAATAGGTCATTTAATTGCTTTAGATTGACTTGAAATGGAAGATATGTATGTGGAGAGAGGATATGTCTAAAACAGATATTGTTGTCTGCATGTTTTTTTGTCCCAACAGAATCAGATGGTTTCGATATCAAAAAGTCAAGAACTAGTCCCCCTTGACTGCTTGATGCTCAAAGATTCCCCAGTCACTGGCTGGTGGAGGCCTGAATTTTGAGCAGCAAAATGGGCAACAATTGTCTGTGATTTTTCTGGAAACAAACAGCATATTTATCGTTAATGTACACACTGGTAGACATTATGTACACTTGTATGTACATATGTGCGTAATACAGAGACAGACAGACAGACAGACAGGCAGACAGACAGACATGCATGCATACATGCATGCATACAACCTTATCTTACCTTACCTTGCATTGCCTTACCTTATATTACTTACAAACATATGGATGGAAACGAATGCAGATTGAGTACCACAGTCTGCGTATGCTCCATGCCTTCAGGTGTATTATGCACGAATGTTTGATGATACTATTATTGTATATATATATATATATACACGTACGTCACAAATATATTTATCCGTAGTACTAGATGGTGGATAAACCCGTCTTAGCGGCTTCATAAACCCATATTAGATGTTTGTTGGTGGTGGTCAACAAGCTCCCATCCAATAGGGTTTCATTAACCATTTGATGGTTATTAATTTTAGCCTGTTAATAAACCCTCATAGCCTTTCATACCAAACTATTCTTATCTATCATACTGTCTATTATCATCCATTATTTATCTATCATTATTTTTATCTATTGTTTATCTATTATTACTATTCTTATCTATCTAACCACTATTAAAAAAAATCATTATCATCATCACCAGCTCCCATCCTCCCAAACCAGGGATCCCAGGTGATCAGCGCCACCAGTGGCGAGCAGCTCGCCGTCTTAGACGACCAGGACGTGGCGGCGTTGCTGGCGTCCAAGGACAACACGCTGCGGGCGCTGAAGCAGTTCCTGGCGAAGACCGTTGGACACTCGAGATTTCAACAAAGGACAGCCGGGATTGTTGGAGAGTTGCTGGAGTTTGTTAGGACATTTAGAACTAGTTACAGAAATTGATTTTGTGGATATTTGTTTTTCCAACAAGGGGTAGAAAATAGGAGAACATCATGGTCTGTAGTGATTTCAGGGGGGATTGTTGGTAGATGATGATTTTTGGTCTGTTGGAATCTGTTGGATGGTGATCGATCTGTGCCGGCAGCATGGTCGTTCCTGTGGTTTCAACAATATGTGTGTTATGTGTATATATGTATATTATATATGCATTATGTATGTGTATATATATATATATACACATATATATATATGTTTATATGTATATAAATATATATATATATATGTATGTATGTAGATAGATATGTATATTGAACAATTATATACCTTTGACTCGTTTTATTTTCCCATTTTCCAGTGGGATTATGGATGATGATCTCCACGCAGTGTTTATCACTTCCAGGATTTTTGCGGACGAAAATGTTTGCCAAGAACTCGAAGATGATGAGATCTTGACTCCTCCAGTGAAGCTACGTTTATTGCTGGTGAACTTTCTGGAAGATCCATTGCAAAGCCATGAGTTTCTGGTGGCCTGTGGCGCGAATCGCTTGGATGAAGTGGAACATCTACTTCTGAGACCTCAAGATCCCAATGTCGTGGATGGCGAGGGCAAAGGGGCGGTTCACATCGCTGCGAGCAATGGATATGTTCAATGCTTGCGATTACTACTGGAAGCCAAGGCCAATTCAAACTCGACAACTGACAGTGACTGGTCGACAACTTCGTTTTGGTTTTTGTGTTTTTGGGTCGAGTTCTTCGATTTCAGGGAAGATTGAACCAGGACACCCTGTGTCGTTGTGGATGGATACAATCGTAACATGTTGCCATCGACCCAGCGGATTCGCCCCCTTTTGTTGGTTGGATCCGTCTTTTGTTTGCCCTTTAAAGGAAAACCTTAGGGATCCTTGGGGCTTCATTCCTTTGAGTCTACCTTGAAATGTGAAGTTACCTTTTTCTTAAAATCGTTGGGATTGTCAGATTCTTCCATGGTTTACCACATGACATGGCATAAATCATGGTTTACCACATGATTCCGCCATGACCCATTTTTCAGGTGGGGCCACTGCCTTACACTTTGCAGCAGAACACGGGCACCAGGTAGTGGTGCGTCTGCTACTGAAGGATGGGGTCATGAAAGATGCGGTGATGGATGCTTGGAACGAAACCATCAAAACAATACCACGGAACATTTTGACCCACAATATCAGGATTCTAGGGGTCAATATGGGGATTTCATGGAATTTAATGGGATTCTATGGTGATAATAGTCACCAATGACGGGATGTAACCATCACAACATTGGATTTAACATGCGGAGTTCGCCATCAAAGATGGCGATTCAACCATTCAAAATGATGATTTAACATGATTTAACTATATTTAACTTTTAGCTCCATCAAATGAGGATTTATCTCCATCAACAAATGGGATTTCCCAATCCATATCGGATTGAACCATCAAAGAAAGTGGGAATCAAACAGCTGACATTTGCAGCACCAGATCGAGCTGGCTATTCCCCACGGTGTTTGCCAGTGAAATTGGCATCATTGTCATTCGCTGGGTAAGTCGGCAAGTGATGCTGGGGTGAGGGGCTTCGACCGGTTCAACCAAGAAATGATGGCAATCAACGAAGGATCAGAATTTAGGCAATAAAAAACTTTTGGCGTATCCTCTGGGAAAGAACCATAACCGGCTAGAAACCCCTCCATTTGGAGAGGCGACCTGGAAGTTTCACCCTGCAAAATCGAGCTGCTTGGAATCACCAACATCACCCTGACAGCTCAAGGTATTTCAAGTTGCCAGCACCACCATATCACAAGCCGCTAGCCACCCAGGAAAATGGATCGACTCCTTTGCATCTGGCAGCTTTTCATGGTCAAACCGAAGTGGTGCATTTGTTGCTTCAAGCTGGTGCGGAGAAAGACAGGAGACCCGGAGACTCTGCGTTGGGCCTCTGTCCAACATGGCAGTTCCAATACTTGGATTCAACCAAAATCAATCAGATTTCGATTGGAACAGAAGATGTTTGGGAGATTTTCCCAAACTGGATGTAACTGGGGCATCTTAACATATCTTAACAATCTTCAGGGACAGTGGGGGCTCCCATGTGCCAGGATACGAACAGACAACGGCATGACTCCGCTGCACCTCGCGGTCTTCGAGGCTCGCAATGATGTGATCCGACTCCTCCTTGAGTATGGAGCCGAAAAAGACAAGGCGAGCGGGGCGAGCCGAGTTGACGGGGCCCCAGAACCAACCAATCAGTTGAGATGAACAGATTGTCCTTTTTTTTTGGGCTTCAACATGCTTCAACTTTAGTTTGAACCCCTGAAAATGGGAATATCAGCGCAAAACCAGCAGTAACACCTTAAGCTCCACATAAAATTGTGAAAAAATCTCCGGGCTTTTTAGCTTCGCCAAAAATCCAACTGGAGTATGCCCTATTTTTGGAACTCTTACTGTAGCATTGGTTTCATCAAACATGTTCATTCCCGCGGATTTAAGATCATGTTCACGCCAAATCTGAATGAATCAATCGACAAGACCATCCATCAGAAGCCCCTATAAGACTATCCATTTCTAGACTAGTTTATTTTTCCGTTACGAATGCAATTGATAGATGATCACAGGGAATTGATCCCCAAGACAATGCCAAATTTCTACTAGAACCATAGATTAAGGCTCTTAGAAACTCTGATTTTTGTGCTCAACCATAGAACATATGCATGTTTTCTGGTTGGAAGATTATCATGTTGCTGATATATATATATATAGATGTAGAAATATATATATATATATGTATGTATGTATATATATATATACATATATTGTCAAATCCCCATTAAAATCCACATATCTCGCAATCCTAGTCAGTTTGATACCATCATCTACCATATTTTGCCCAGTAAACATATTGGACGTTTCCGTGCCAAGCCACCAAAACCAACAAAACCACACCAAATCTGCGCCTGTTCAATTTGTTGGGAAACACAAGCAGCACATGTTTCCACAGAACATCACCACATTCATCATTTTCATGGCTACGCGCTGGTCCTCACATTTGTTTCCACTAATCCTCCACATAAGGTGGTTGCCCCCAGCTATAAGTTGGTTTACAAACGCCACTAACTGTACATTTATCTATCGATCATAAATCCACTGGTTAACCTAGTCATAAACCAATGTTTGCTAACTGCGACACCAAAATCCATTCTTCAGTGATTTAATCTCCCATTGTTCATGGCTAAACCGCCATTTTTCATAGTAAAACCACACTGTTTCATGGTAAAACCATCATTTTTGAGTGATTAAACCAGCATGTTTCACTGTAAAACCATGTAAAACCATGTAAAACCATGTAAAACCACCATGTTTTCATATGTTTTCCCCATTTTTCTCCATGTTTCTCATGAAAATCGCCCCAGGTCACCGAGGACGGCACCGCCCCGTTGCACCTGGCGGCGCACTTCGGGCACCGCGGCTCGCTGCAGCAGCTGCTGGCGGCGCGCTGCGCGGCGGACGCGGCGCGCGGCGACGGTGCTACGGCGTTGCACCTGGCGGCAGAGGCCGGGCAGCTGGAGATGGTGAAGATGCTGTTGGAGGCTGGGATGGGATGATGGTGGGTGATATTTTCTGCGTTGATATATATATATATATATACATACTATATATATACTATGTATATACTACGTATGTACTATGTATATATGTATATATATAGAGAAACAATTATGGCCTCTTATCACCATCCATAGAATATAGCTAGTTATAATTACCGTCCGTATAATATAGCTACTTAAAAAGATCTATATAGGCACGGTAATGGATGGTGGATGGATGGTGGATAAACCAACCTTGGGGATGGGGGTGGGATGGGGATGGATGGTTTTTTTATGCGTCATTGTACCAGTTGGGGACACACGATCCCCATAGCCAAAACAGGTCTGAAATATTGGGGATGGGGGGATGGAAGGTGGTGGGGGGGATGGGGTTATCAGGATGATACCACAATTCTGGTTGGCTGTAGATCCCCTGATATCGTAATTAGATGTAATTAGCTAGTTCCTATTGTTGGTGATTGCAGTTAGTGTACCAGAGGGGTACACAACCTCCATTCCGAAAAGAACTATTTTGGGGGTTGAGGATATGGTTAAGGTGATGGGGGGATGGGAGCATGGGGGGAAGACATGCTTCTGCCCAAAAATGACAATTTTAATCGGGAAAATTCCAGACAAACGCAGATGGGGTTTGGGGAAGCCTCGGTTGAGTTGTGATAACTGGTGGTATATCCAGCATAAAAAAATGCAGTATATCCAGGGGGGAATGGATGGAACAGATTGGAAGTTGGTCATAGTTTACCAGCAAAAATTTTCATTTTACATTCGACATATTGGCATTGACCTACCAAAAAAAATAAATCGGGAACACTTGAGGCATTTGAAGAACCATGTTTATATGCCAAAGATGGGGCCATACAAAAACCTTCACCCTGCAGGCCAAAGTACAAAGAGACAAGGCCATCAACAAGGACTGTGAAGGGTGGATGAAAGTTGGAATAGGTTTCACTGGAAATGATTGGAACGCCTGAAAACACCACGGTGTATCATTGTTTAGAATATCATTTTGAGTCATGTTGCATATATCACATTTTTGGACAAACCTGGATTGGTATCCAGGAACACCCAACATTTTTCTCAAGAGGGGTCTTGCTTTCAGTGCGATATCCCCAAGGTGTGCATGAATAGATGAATAGATATTGTTTTTGACGCTGGTGGAGTTCCGATCCCCATCCTTATTCCATGGGAATCCAGAATCCTCATCAAAACTCTGGACATTGTATAAATCCACCTATCCAGCCTATAAAATCCTATAAATAAATATTTGGATTTCATAAATTGATCATGATTATCAATGGGTATCACCATTGTATTATCATTTTTGTTGCTTATATATCCCATTATATCATGGTGAGTCCCAATTTTGTTGGTTATTCTACACTAGGGAATTCATACTCCCCATTGAAACGATGCCATGGTCAATTTCTCTCCCACCAGTGCATGGGACCAAACGTAAGCATTGCATGATGGGATGACCATAGCCCACAACTAACATGTAACTTGTTGGTGATGGATTTTTTTCCCCGTACAGCAGGGTTTCCCAGCCAACCTCCATGTTCTGTTGGATTTCCACCAGGCACTTCCCGCCATCGACCCAGCTTTCCCACAGGACGGCATGACCGCCTTGCACCTCGCTGCACGGCGCGGGCAGACGGAGGTGGTTCGGCTGCTGCTGACCGCAGGGAGTGACAAAGATCCCAAGACCAAGGACTGTGGGGCAACGCCTCTGCACTTGGCAGCCATGAAAGGTTTCTTGGTGAATGTTCCGATGATTGAGGCTAAGGAGGATTCATTAAAACTAATAAGGGGAGGTTTATAGCTGCGAGAATCATCAAACTAAATGGTGGATAATGAGTAAGATTTGTGAAACCATGTAAATGGTGAAATATGGCAAGTTTTGTTTGGATGGTTGAGTCTTGGATGTGATAACCATAACATGGCTCAATGGCTGGGAAGGTTTCTCTAGATTGAGGTCTACAGCTGGGAAAAGCATCGAACCAAATTGTGGACAATGAGTAGGATGGTCAAGCGGGATTTATGAAAAACTTATGTATGGCAGATTGGATGTCTACCCTTTGGCAATCAAACATGGCAATTATGGGACATCCCCCCACTAATTGGAAGTTTATAGCTGGGAAAATCGTAGAACTAGATGGTGGATAATGTTGAGTAGGATGGTTAAGTAGGATGTGTAAATGGTTCATAGTTCATTGGATTCAAATTCTTAAATGGCAATTTTTTGTTAGATGGTTATCTTGGATTGTCGCAACATTTTCATTGCCATGTTTCATTGCGGGCGTTTTTGAACGGCAATTCTTGGTTTTTGGTGGTTTTTATGGCCAGTCACAAATCCTCCGAAAAATCCGCTGTGTTTGATTAAGGAAACATGGAAATTGTGCGCTTATTGCTGGACGGGGGTGCGCAGATCGACCAAAGAAGAACCTTGGCCGACCATCCCAAGCGGGGACAGCACCATTTGAAGTCCCGGCATGGATATGGAAGCAGATAGTTGACCAGCTAGTTAGCTTCCAGTAAACTCAGATTAAGATATATGAAGGCAAGTGAAGATCCACCAGGCAAGAAGATAACTTGTCCAGCTGATGTTAGGATTTCACATTTTCAGATTAGTTTTTGTGGAAATAGGTACCTTCCAAACCTCGAAAACATGTCCTGTAGACATCGCCTTGCATCACCAGAACACAAGCAGTGAGACTGATAAAAAGGGTGCACCGCAGAAAAGAAGCGGCGGCATTCAAGAAAACAAGCGCTGCAGCTCAGAAAGCAAGCAGTGAAACTCAGGAAACAATCCGGAAACTGAGAAAACATTTCCATGTTTTTTCATCTCATATTCAGTTTGATAGAAGATTGCGAGGACCCCCGCACATTTCTTTAGACGTCGCTGGCGTCACCACCTTAGGAACAGACCATGGCACAACTCCTTTGCACATGGCTGCCTTTGCTGGTCATTTAGAGGTCGTTCGCTGCTTGGCGTTGCGTTTGAAAAGGTGGCTTCCGGGTATACCATATGTTTGAAGAAACCCATAGGAGCTTTCCTTTGCTGTTTGTTTCCGGTTGACACACATTTTCACATCCACTTGGCTGTGCAAAAAAACCTAGTCATCTTGGGAGTCCAGATTGTAGTCAAACCCTCTCCAAATATACACCCTACTGTAGCTATCATTCCCACAACTATGGCTGATGTAGTTTCCAACCCGTTTTCAGAGTCCTTGATTTTCAGGAACACCTGCTCGGACCATTTTGTTTCGGGAGTTGAATTTGCAACGACGATGGACAAAACATACTAGACATCTGTGACATGGCTTTTAACCTACCTCTGGTATTGTAACTTAGATGAAATGACTTCAATCCCTGTTGGGGCGGATGTTTTAAGCAGACTTATTATCATCTTGCAGTCTTCTAAATCATTCTAGTGACATCTAGTGACTAGTTGGGACAGCAACCAGCAAGTTGCGTAGAGGCGTTTTACCGATCAACTCTGGCCGAGCCGGCAATCGAAATCCAAATGATGCAATACACTTTGACCCATTGAAATCCACGCTGAAATTGTTGTTCCCCGTATTTGAATGGTTGAATCATGGGAAAACTCCCTATTGAAAAACTATTACAACTTGTTGAATCCCTCATATATTCCCACATGTTCAAACATATAGATGATGATTAACCATACTTGACTATGGCTAATATATGGATATCTATGTTTATTGCCACCATATATATTATATCTATATATATATATAGATAGATATGTTGTTTTCCATGGTTCACTCCCATCCCAGACTCCCAGGCCTCCTGTTGTCCTCCCGTGCCGACCCCACACAGCGCATGACGGACCAACGTCACGCGACGCCCTTGGACCTAGCCACGCGGAACGAACACGTGGAGGTCGTACGACTGCTGGAGATGAAGGATGCAACGACGTCGCGACGACAATGGGCACCTCTGATGAACTGGGAAAAATGTTGATTTTGTTTGTTGGTTTATAAGCTCCATAAACTGATGAATAACTGTGGTTCCTGGTACTTAGACCTATAGTTAGCCAATCAAAATCGTGTTTTTGAATGTGTTATAAACGTAAAACTATAGTATTCATCGGAAGAAACTAAACCAACAAACATCACTGGGGGGCCCCACATTGTGGTAGATGTGCTTTTCCATTGGTTGGTTGATTAATAAAGTGGTCATCCATGGTCATCCCCATTAAACAACTATAATGATAGGTAAATGATTTACTGGCACCCAAGCCCAGCCCATCTATTCTGACCAAAAGGACATCATTGCATCATGGCTGGGCCTGGAAACGGGGATAAGTTATCCCACTTGTGGGGATATTATAGTATATTATTGACATATTCTTGATCTAATCCAACAGAATACGTTCAACCCTAGAAATGGGATCATGATACCACTTAGAGACTCACCCGCCAAGGATTTGGCATTCTGTGCCGTTCTTTGACCGGAGCCAAAAAGTGAGTGAACGCGACGGTGGTCATTTGACATCCAAAGTCTTTGGGGAGTAAAGGTTACATCCAACCGAGGTGCATGTGGTGATGCAAACATGGGAAAAGATGTTGAAACTGATGACATTTCAGGCACGTACATGTAATTATTATTCTTCAACCCCTAGCTCTGATTGAGTAGAGCCCAGATTTCTCAGAAGAGGTTATGCGTACCTCAATGGCACTTGGGTATGTCTTGATATCCCATCATGATATCCCCACTTTGTGACAAGATCCTCCTTCGTCTGCTGGAATCCCGATGATCAATTTGGATAAATCCCATGGATAAATCAAGGTAAATTGGTAAACTGGGTGAATTCACTGGTGATTCTCCCATATTTGGTGAAGTTATTGGTGAATCTACCAATCCCCAGGTCAAATCTCCAGGTGAGATTTCCGAGGGTTGGATGAATGGTGAGACAATTCAGCCACAAAAAAGCGGAATGTTGTTCGAATGTTCCATCTCATGCTGGATCAGCACTGTTTGCTTTCTTGGTAAATTCATGATTCTCCCATCTTTGAGGGAAAGCATATCCACCAACAGCTATTTCCATATGAAAACCCGTTTGTTTCTTGCATTCCCACCCATGCCATGAGGCCACTAGACTGACTTTAGAGCTGGTCGATTGAAGGCTACAAGAAGCTGTTAAATGAGTTAAATGATGAGTTAAATGATGAGTTAAATGACTTTGCATGGACCATGATTTTTTGGCAGAATCAGGTCGATCGCCCCCTAGTTCAAGAGGTACAATATCAACCAGATAAATTCAGATAAATGTCCAGTTGTCAATCAGCCAATGGAAACATATCCCACCAATTCTCCGAAAAAATGAAGAGTAAGCACGAAACATTGCCAAACATGGAATTGTAAAGACCAAACATGACCTTAAAATGTCTGTTAAATCCCATAATCCCAGAAACATTCCAGAAACATCCCATTAAACATCCCAGTAAACATTCCATTAAACATCCATAATATAACCATCATTTATCACCAATTCTTGCAGGTAAAACGGCCATGATATCACTATATTTCATGGTCATCTAAATCCCATAAACATCCATGATACTGTGGATGGTTGCGAAATCCTGCACCACCTTGGATGGTTGAAACCCTAAAAATCAGGGGAAAAACCACCTATCAACTGGTGCAGGATTTTTTCTATCCACAGATATCCGCAGTATCACCATGAAACTCCACAGTATCCACAGGATCCACTTGATCTCCTTTCATAGCTTCGCTCGCCCGGAGTTCATCAACGGCAGCGTGGAGCGGAAGGCGAGCGATGGTAGATGGATTTCCGCAGCAAAACAGGCGGATTTTAGCTCTATGTTTGGTTTGTAATCGTTTAATCATGGTCATAGTAATGGTTGATGTTGGAAAAAGAATCCGACAATAATGGAGGAAGAATGGATAATTGGATGAAGGGTTGTTTACTCTCTGGTTATTCAATATAGCTGCAGAAAACCAACATGTTTAAAAGGTAAATCATGATGAATAATCTATTTCTATGGGCCATGGCTTCCATAGCAAACTGCTAAATAAACAGAGGGTACCCAACAGAAGGGGAGATTTAGGTAACAGAAATGGAAAGTTCACCAACCTGAATGCTGATATGAGCTAGAAGAAATGGGAGTGAACCAACTACAATGCCAAACATGAGATTCAAGCAACGCAAATGGACGTAAACCCAACGAAATGGTGATGTAACCTACAAACAAGGGAGTTCCCCAAACAAAAATGGTAGTAGAACCAAGAAATGATCACTAATTCAAGGAAAAAAAGACAAACAAAGCCAAACAAGCGGTGGGATGAAGAGCCAGTGAATACATGTGAACATGGGACGTTAGCCAAGACAGAATGGTGATATAAGAAACAACAGCAAAATATGGATTTAGCGACAATAAAGAAGAATGATAGATATTGAGATATGATATTGCCAGCAAATCACAAACAAATGGGGTCATTGCATGCTATGCATGTGACGACATTGATACGTGTCCAGTGCTAGTGGTATTGCTAATCCTTTGATTTGTGCAGTGCCCAAAATACCAATTGGTAGATTCGTATAGAGGTCACCTGCCAACCTATGGAACGATCATCCCAATTGATTCTTTAAGGGGGGTAAACCACCAACCAGTGGATGATTGGTGGCCATTGTCCTTTGTTTTTTTTTGGATTACTTGTATACATAAATATATATATATATATTATTACATTATATTACCGGTATATGATTTCTATGTATATCACACTTATGTATATATATATATATATGTATATGTATATATGTATATATATATGTATATATATATGTATATATGTATATATATGTATATATGTATATATATGTATATATGTATATATATGTATATATGTATATATATGTATATATATGTATATATATGTATATATGTACATCCATGTATCCACATTTTTCATCCATCATTCACTCCATCCATCCATCTGCAAAGCTTGTTATTCTGCACCATGGAAGGCCACCAGACACCCCGCGCATCGTTCCGTACCAGGCGCAACTGCTGGAAGTCTTGGAGTCGTTGGAGCCGAAGAGCAACCTCTCGATTCGTTCCTTGGAGCAGCGTCTTCCAGGTAGAGTCACGGTAGGTCCGGGTCGGTGGAAGTAGCCATGATCTACAGATGTATTAATGTCCATGTATGAATCTATAATAATCTATATGTGTAAGACTGATCAATGCTAATAAATGCTAGTTTATAACTGTTGTGCCTTGTTTGTGTGGAAACTAGTTCATGTGTTCTGTGGGTTGAAAGGAAAGTAGCAGTAGCATCATGTATGCACACGTTTTACGTTTGCTCATACAGGTTTTACATCCAATATATAACTACAATAACATATATGGCATTGATGGTTTATTTAGAGGATTCTTATCATATCCAACAGCGATGGAGTAGATTTCTGTCTCAGGTCCATTGGATGGAAGCGATCCCATTCCACAGGTGGGGAGCGGTCACAGCATGACTGGGGTCACAGCAAGGGTGAAAATTTGGCAGTTGAAATGACAGAAAAATATCACGTCTAGTGATATATGTTTAGTGCTGAACACAATGACTCAGGACGTATAATAAATATACCAAGCAGACCTGGGGAAGGAGGTGGGTTTGTAGGTACTTCAAAACACATATCCTCATGGTTCACTGTAGAAAAATTCAGCAACATGTGCGACTTTGGGTTGCTGGCTTTGGGGCGATGGTCCTTCCTGTCTTTATCACCACATGGTTCTGCAGGTGCAGAGTTTCCTATGGAGTGGGCCATTGTGTGTTTATCCAAACTTTGACCCAAAATCCACCGGGTCATCAGAATTTTGGGCTCTTTTCCCCAGTAAAATGAAGTAATCTGAGGTACCCTCTGGTAAACTAACATAGCTATGGAAAATCACATTTTTTTTATGGGAAAATCAACTATTTCTATGGTCATTTTCAGTAGCTATGTTGAATTACCAGAGGGTATTTCGAAAAAAAATCTGACTCATTCTGAGACCAAGCTCCTCAGTTCCGGCAGTCGATCCAGGACGTGGGCAACATCAGCGAAGGCTTATGGATTGCGCAGCAGGGAGCCTCAGATCTCCAGCCAACCACTCCCATGTGGGGATGAATGGTTTGAATCCCATGGTGATTTTGAGGATGGTTTATTGTGGCATTGGGTCTACCCCAATTTTTACACATTTATAGATATACACATATATTATATATGTATATATATATATATTATATATATATATTATGTATATATGGCAGACCATTTCTGTCAGCACTGAGCGCTGGAGCAGGAGACTCTTGGTGTCGCCCATCGCTTCCACGCAGAAAGCGACCAGGCAGGGTTCGTTTGGGAATGCGAGGTCCTCAAGATTTTTCTATGGGTTTCTGAGGCTTCCCTACAAAAAGTTTCTCAGGTTTTTAAAGGTTCAAAGTGTTCTATGATCTTAGGGTAGCTTAGGGTAGCTTTTTGTTAGGGGTCTTTTTGGCAAGATTTTCCACCCCACTAAAATACCATATAAACCCTTCAACAAACCCAAGAAACACCAATCCCATGGGATGTTGCTGGCTTTTTGTTGGTTTTTGTTGATTTTCTTAGGTTTGACAGACTTAGACAGTGATGAATGAGTGTGATGCTGAGTGTTGGGATTTGAAGAGGTCCCTGACCAACATTGAGCATGCTAGCACTGGCAGGGTTCTCTTGAAAGACTTCTATGGGTCTGGTTTGAAAGGCGTTCCCCATTTTTGGGATTTTGGTGGTGTTTTGCCGGGGTTTTGCTGGGGGTTCAGTCGTGTAATTTAGGAATCAATTGGGATTTGGTTGGTTCACTGGCCCACTTTTGGGATTTTGGTGGGATTTTGGTGGGGTTTTGATGTGGTTTTGATGGTGTTGGATGGAAATCATTTGGTGTTTAGCAACAAATATGGTTGGTGGCCCTGACCAGTTTTTGGGATTTTGGTGTGGGTTTGGTGATGTTTTAGTGGTGCCACTTGGAGAATCAATTGTGGTGTCAACTCTGGCAGACAGAACAGAGAGAAAATGTGTGAGCTGTGATGGTCTGCCGAGGTTCTCATTGGTTTTTTTTGTGGTTTTGATTAGGGTGATCTGGTGGTGCCCAGGGCTTGACTGGGAACAAACTGGGAACAGGCTGGGCTTTCATTGGGAAACAGGTGGGCCTAGAAAAATCAAGAAATACCTTACCAAAAAGGTACTGCAAGCCGTCCTATGATATAACTTCTAAATGTTTCTAAAGTCTCTAAATGTTACAAGGTTCTGTGGTTTTGTCTCACGCATCTCAAGGTTTATGGCTGTAAAGTTTCTGAGGCGTCCCAGGTATCCAAGGTCTGTGGTGGGATGGAGAAGTTCAGCATGTGGTGCCGTTGGCCATGGGGAAATCTAGACAGAAAGATGGCTCAAAATCGACAGAGAGATGGTGTTTTTGCACGTGCGCTTACCCATTTTTCTTCCGTTTGAAATATCCCCAGTATTATCCATTTGAACTATTTTTATTGGGGTTCAATAGTTCAATATGAAATACTTGGGGGAATTAATCCATAGAAAAGTATAGAACACTCGATATTTGGCCAACAAAAGGGTGGCTTCTTCCCACTAGCCATGTCATCAATATCCAATAGTTGTATATATATATATATGTATATATAACATATAGAGATATATAGTAGATTGATCTTCCAAAGACCATCTTTGGCCACCTGAAATTGACATGGGCTCCGGGTTTCCAATTCCCATCACATCTCCATGTCACCTAGGCGTGCCATGCTCTTCAGCGATGGAGAGCTACGTGGCATGTCGAGATGCTCCTTGGTCAAGCGACTAGTGAAGGACCAGGTTGGAGAGATGCAGGACAAGGTTACATTTCACCAGCAAGATGTATGTCTAGCATGGTTTAACCATGGAGAAATGGGATCTGAATCAGCAAAAACCCGTAGATATGTGGGTAAACACACCAATGAATATAATTTGCTGAGATGCTTGGGAGTAAACCTTGATTGGGTAGTTTAAGGTTTCATGGTCCTGACCATAGATGGTCCTTAGAATTGATTTGCTCAGGTTAGGATGTGTGGCTTAGAATCATGTGGACCCCGGCCAGCATTCCTAACTGCTTATGCCATTCTTACACATATATATATATATATCAATACATATAGCAAGCGCCAAAAATGATAGATTAAATCCCACAAATTCGCTAGGCTTTTGGGACTAACGAGACCTACTGACTTTAAGGTTATCCCTTTATCCTGATAAGTGGATTAAACTAGTCAAATGTTAAACTGTATGCATTCCACCATGGTGGCAAGAGGATTCCCCAGTCGATGTTGTTCAGTTTGACGATGTTTCGGCCTTCATGTTGCACACGCGAATACACGATGTCTTTTTAAAGTTCCCTCATGAAAACTGGACAATTCCAGGCTGTCCAAAACTTAAAAAACATCAGAGTTTGAGGGTGAACAAACCACATTTGATGGTAAAATCATCAGTTTTTCCTCAATTTTCCTCAACATTTTGGATTTGCTGGTTCAATATCTAAAACTCACCATCTCCAAGTGCCTGAGACAATGCCGCGCTGGATGCCTTCGAACGCTGCAAAGTGGCTGGTGTCGGGTGACCTCAATCGCAAGCTCTGGCTGTTGATCATTGGGGGATACCCTGGGACCTTAGGAGGTACCATTTTAGCTAGCAAATATCACTGTTTTGGAGGGTTAACATCCTAATATATCACTAATTTTTGTTCAGGGTCTATCAATCCGTCTTTGACCTTGTGAGTAGCTCAAAAGTAAAAGTTAAGAAGCCCAAAATTTGAAGGATTGGTATTGACAGTGTTTGACCTATCCCCAACAGGGAAATCAGCTGCAACACCCGGTGATTTTCTGGAGATGGAATTGCCTAATTCTTACAGCTTTTTTGCCGAGAACTTCCTTTTCTCAATGGATTCTGCCCCCATGTTTCTGTCGATTCCATCGCTGCGATCGATTAGGTCCTGATGTTTAGTTGCCTCCCGATTTGGGTTGACATTGCTACATCCATGTGTTTGGACTCGGTTGGCTGCAAATGTTCATGCCATTCCACCAGTAAAGAAAGTGCTGGTTTGGTATCCAACATGAAGATGCTCCATGCCAAGCCCACATCAAGTGTTGGTCAAATTCCCATGTCCATCGAATTTCACCGGTCAAAAGATGATATTTTCTAGTTGAACATGGGGATGTTTCAACATAAATCACCATCATTGGTTGAAACACATTTAAACATCCGATTTCTGGATGAAGTCCACATCTTCACCACCGTTTCCCCCTGATCGCTGCGCAAACTTCTCAGGTGCCCAGCACCGTGGTAGCTGTGGGCCAAAGTGGCTGGCTACGCGAGGCGGCCAAGGCTCGGCCGGTGATCAAACGTGGCTGGGAATCCCCATGGAATCCCCTATAAATCGATGATTACATAGAGACTTTAATTGAAAAATCATCCATGAATACGTAGATGTTCCATTGCAATGTTTGATTGTTGGAGGGTTAGATGTTAAAATGGGGGGGACTGGAATATAATATAGATGGGACTGCAAGGTCACCATTTACCCCTTGCTAAAAGCCGGCCACTTCGAGCAGGGGAACAATAAACCACCACGAAGTGGGTGTGGGTCAAAACGGTGCAAGTTGGCTAAGAAAAATGGGCACTAAAGCCATCAACAATCGGAATTGATGTAATTGATATGGGCGTGTCCAAAAATGGAGGATAATCTAAATGATTAGTTGTTGAATGGAGATTCAACCCGTATAAACAAAGGGGTCTTCATAATCAAGAACAAGGGAACATAATGATTAATACATGATGATCACAATTATTACCATTTCATGGCGATAAAGTGGCTGGGATTCTTCGTCATCCAGGGACTGGAAATCCCTACAGCCTGCAGCCATAGAAACCGTCTGGTATGAAGGTAGATTTGAGGCACATGTAGTCACCATGGCGGTTAAGTGACAATCAACCATTAAAAAACATGGATTTGAGAATTAGGAAATTAAGTGGTTCTAGGATTTTACCGGTTCTAAGTATTCTGATGCATAGCCATAAAATCATCGAAACCGAGCGGGGCGAAAATTGAAAATCAGGGCTGAGAAGCCGCCATGGCAATTGGTAAGTTCTTACACTGGTTATCATATGGCAATTGATACTACCTACATCTACCTACTTTCAGTACAAAAGGATTATTAGAAGCCATGAACTGGCAATCCGTTTGTCAAACCAACCTGTTGGATGGGATTATACCAATCAAAACGACATTTCTCTTATGGGAAATTGGTGAAAGCTGATCAAGTGGGATCCCATGGACCAGGAGTGCTTCAAAATTCTCATATCCACCTTCTGATGGGCAGATTGGTGGTTTAGGAAGATGTCCCAACCAACACTTGGGGTGGGTTGATCCAACCTGATGCTTGTTCACGAATGTGTCGCATGAAACCTTTCGCAACCTGGTTGGTGGCTTGACACCTTGTCGCTACCAGCCATGGCTACCCGCAGAGGCGGCGCAGGGTGACTTCATTCATCTTCATGGTCCTGAAGGCTTTCAGCAGGCGGGAACTCATCCAACATGTTCATGGTTTCCATAGCTATGGAAGAAATGGCCCATTTATTTCGATGATTTAATTTACCTATTGTAAATGGACCATGTTCCATAGCGATATCAAATTACCAGAGGATAATTAGCAGAACTAATCACAAAGTAACTTTCAATGACATTTGAATTAGTTTCAAATTAAGTTCTAATTCAATTTTAAGTTAAATTGATTTCAAAATTAATCAAAATCAATTAAAGACTAACTTTAAATTGATTTGACGTGTTGTTTGAATGAAATCTGAATCATTTCTGAATGAAATCTGTATAGTTTAGTTTGAATATACTTTTGATAGATTTGGATTTAACCGTAATGTCATTTCAACTAATTCTAACTTGATGTTCAATTAAATCTAAATCAATCTTAAAGTGTATTTAGATCACTGTTATATTAGAGTATAATTACTCATTAAATCAACATTGATTTTGTTCTGAATTGAATACATATTAATTTTAACTTGAATGTAAATCAAGTCTAGATAAAGTTTTTATTGATTACTGCCGATTGCTTCTTTTTGATTAAATCCAAATTCATTGTATTTCAATTTAAATCAATTGAGAATGAATTTTGGATGGATTTCAGATTACATATTGATTGATTGATTGTCGAATTAAATCTAAGGTGGTCTTATTTTGGATTCAAACAAATCTTACATTAAATTTCAATTAATCCTCATTTAAAGTTGAATAATAGATAATTCTAGTAGTTAAGTCTAACACGATTCTAAATTGAACTTGAATTACTCATTCATTGATTTAAATTGATTTAGATTAAATCTCAATTAATCTTTGACTTAAATTTGGATCAAGTTTGATAAATTCATGTTGAGATAAGTTTGAGTCAATTTCTAGATCAAACCTAGATTAGTTACAAATCAAATCTAAATAATTTGATTTTAGATTAGTTTTTTTCTACAATATATAACTGTTGGGGGGGGTGGTCCCTACCTGCACTAATCAAGATACTACAAGACATCCAAGTATATTCATTCTATATCCATTTTAGATCCCCTTAATATCCTCATTCTATCGCAGGTGGTGGCTGCTGCCTCGGCTTCGCACTTTCCGCAGGGCTGCCAAGCATGAGTGCTGCTGATGGGAGTTTTAAGCATCAACTGTCTTGGGATACAATGAGGATGTTAATGGGATATATAATGGATATAGTGGGACACAGACTTGGATACATAATGGATATAGCAGGATATATGATGGGATACAAGACAAGATTTTCAAAGAATATATACACTGTGACCAACAAGTATTAAACCCATTAGAAGAATCTTTTTGCAATTCAAAAACCGGTGGTGCATTGTTGTGAAAACCATACCTCACAATTGCGGTTTTCTCGCGTTGAATTTTGGATTGAACCCATTCAGAGCTTACAACTGAAGGTAGTTCTTTCTTGAGTTTGGGGGACATTACCCTCAGGAAGTATTATGCACCATTTATAGATGGATTTCCCATGGAAGTTGCCATTATAGATGGATTTCCCATTGCCACGTTTTATTACCGGAGGGTAGCTACCACTTGTTATGTCCCATAGTTTTGGTGCCCTAAATCCTCCAAGCATCAAGCAGTTGCCCTCTGGTAATTAAACATCGCTGGAAGATCTACCATTTGGTTTGATGATATTCCCAGCTATAAACCTGCATTTTTGACGGGGATTTCTCTGCCCACCATGTTAGAGTACCAAAGGTTAACCATCCAAGATTTGACAATCCAATCAGAAATGGTCACTTAATCATTGCCATATTTGATTACCAGAGGTTAATAATTTATTAATTATATCTCATCAATATCATCAATATCCCAGTTGTCCCTGATTTTAGACACCAATTATCCAATGAAATTGCGGGTTATATCACTACGTATGAAATATCCCCTTTGAACCCTATTCAAACCCCATGATCTCATCATATCTCACCATATTCCACTATATTTCCATTAATCTCCCCATTCTGGTTGATAAAACCAACCATGAAATTGGCCACTATGAATCATGATTTTATACAATTATATTCTCACTATATGGAGGTTTCCTAAAATGGGGGTACCCCTAAATCATCCATTTATAGATGGCTTTTCCATGAAATAAACCATCAATTTTTGGGTACCCCCATTTCAGGAAACCCCCATATTTCCATAATTATATCCCAGTTATGGTTGATTCCCCAAATATCCGATGGAATTGGTGGTGATATCACCAAGAAATATACCCAGAAAATATCCCCGATAGGTGATGTACCACTATATACCTGGTGGTGATTGTATCATATTCCCAATATGTTTCCATTAAATCCCCCAGTATTGTTGATGTTATAGCTATGATTAACCACTATGAATCATTATTAATTATATCCACTTTATTCTGGTCGCTTCGCGACGACAACGGCCCGCACCGGAGTGTTAGCTTCGGAGTTCCAATAGATAAAACCATATGTTCTATGTTGGGCCTTTGTAAGGCGCATGTTGGGAGTATGTTGGGCCCATGTTGGCTCTATGTTGGGCCGTGTTGGGCCCATGTTCAACCATGTTGGGCCCATGTTGGGCCGTGTTGGGCGCATCTTGGCCCATGTTGAGCCATGTTGGGCCCATGTTGGGCCTATGTTCAGGCATGTTGCCATGCTGGGGTTATGTTGGGCTCATGTTGGGCCCATTTTGGGCCCATGTTGGGCCTATATTGGGCCATGTTGGGCTCTGTTGAGCCCAAGTTTGGCAACTTTGCCGATTTCATGACCTTTTCAAAAACGTGTGAAAACCCCCCAGCTAAAGCTTTAGAGCTATTGCAATTGCTTCCGGATCATGCGTGCCAACAAAAACGCCTCGGCACCTTCGGTGGCGGATTTCCATTGTAGACCCATTATTTTTGTTTCTTCCTAGCGATCCTCCGTCCCCATCTGCTCTGCTGAGTTTTTTCGCCACGGATGCGAAGCTGCGACTGGCCACGGCCTTTGGAGCACGCCTGGTGGAGACCTACAGCCACAGGCCGGCGATGCTGAGGTGGGTTTTTCAAGGGAAAATCCAGCTTGAAATATAGGTAACTGTCAGAAAATATATGGACATCCCTGATTCTTGAAGGATGATTCAGGAAAATGCAAGATATGAGTGAAACGGAGAGGACAATCTATCATGTTTGGTGGGAACATGCAGGAAACATATCTGTGATTGTCTCCAAATGGCATTGAATTGGAATAACATCATGAAGACACATATATACATATGATCATCTAAAAACTGTGGAATGAAATCTGCAGTTGCATCTAGAACAATTGAATACAATGGTGAGATACTCGCCTTGAAAGTTATATTCTACAATCATCTTCTCTGAATGGTAGAACCTGGTAGAATGATACATATATATATGTATATATACACCTAGATATACAGATTTTTCGGTGGACGGAATGTACGGTGATTTTGGCTGATTTCATAGACCCAAGGCGCCGGCGGGGACACCAGCGCCGATACCTCAGGGGAGGATGCCGAAGGAACATCGAGGCGATTGAGCCACGTCGAGTTGTTAACCCCTACAACTCTGGGGTTCATTGGTAGACATGGAAAAATCCCCTCTACTGGGATATTTTATGGATCACAACCACATATCTATGTAGAGGGATTTTAACTACAATGTAAAATCCCGCGATGATAAACATGTTCTGTGATGCAAGACCACACCTAATAAGCGTGGCCCAATAATATACAACTATTGTATATATTAATATTTATGATAATCCCATGGTAATACTACTGACCCAAGTATTACAGAATATTAACAATCCAGTTGTTAGAAATCATAACATCAATTGCCCCATTCCATTCATAATCACATTGTAATCCAGACATATTTATATCAGTAATAATTGTGATAAGTCTCATAATCCAATGATTTACCGGGAATATACATATTTAATAGCTCTGACAATTCTGTATTTATATGTATATATAGACACATACAACCAGTAACTCTGATATATCATTCAATTTTGTATAGATGGTTATCATGACTACAGCTATAATTTCCATGATAAAAGTTTCAAAATTCAAGAAACCACGATAACTAGATATGCCCATTAGCTATGATATATGCATAAGATAGGCATATATACAACACTCTGAAACTTGCAATGATAATATTATACCAATCAACTGTGATAACTGACTATGATGAACTACGATGAACTACGATGAACTAATTATCATATATACATATACAATTATAAATCAGAAATCCTCTCGCTTTCAACAAATGTTTCATAGATACCTGTGGTTATCCCATGGCCCCAAGGTCCTTGGACCGAAGACTTTGTCCTGGGTGCCGCTTACACCGACGACGAGCTGCCCCTGGGCGCGCTGCGCCAGGGCCGTACCGAGCGGAAACTCATCGCCGCTTCGCTGCAACGGGGGCAACGGACGGCCTTGGCACGTGAAAAACAGGGACTTCACCAGCAAAAAAGGTGGCTGAATGATGGTTGAACTGCTGCAAAGGTTGGATTTAAGTATCAAACATGGTGGTTTATGTAGAGATAGTGGTGCTGACAATGGGGTTTTAACAACACAAATAGGACAACAACCAGAGGTACTTGTGTGGATACTAAATACGGATCTTAATTTTCAGACATGGGATTTAGAATGGGATGAAACAGCAGGGACTGGTGAGAAAGAGAGGACTTAAGCAACAAAATGGGAGATGGTTGTCAAATTTGCTGGATCACCAACTCTTTCAGCAGCAACTATCCAATATGAGTGCAAAAGATCATCACGTTCCCAAGTGAATCTGAGGAACCTTAGTTTTCTGCTCCAAAAGCATTACACGCATTGCCATCAGAGCGATTCATGGTTGAGGCTTTGGACTTGCCCGTGTACAACAAAGGGTTTGAACTTTTGAAGTGCACCACCTGCTGGATCTGGGGATTTTCTATGAAATCATGATAAATGGGTGGGATACAATCCATCCAAATGCTAGGTTTATGGCGTTGGGTTGACCACATTAATTAGTAATTTTGATGCCTGCCGCACATGCCATTATTTAGTCATTTAGTCGATGTTTGTGGCTGTGATCATTCCTGTTTCGCAACACCCTCATATGTGTTCACCGAAATGTTGTGCCAGGGTGGCACAATTCATTGGCAGCAGTTGATTGTGGCTTACACCAAATTTCACATGGACCCGTGTTTATGGTCAAAACCACCAGGAAAATCATGTTCCAGCCCCCATTTGTTTAAAGGTGTTCCATGTTCAAATTCATTGGGTTTTGATACCATTTTTTTGATCCGCCCAAGAAAAACCGGCCAGACCGCATTGACTTGGAGGTACGAGCTCTTGTACCAACAACTCGACGGCACCAGTGTGTTGTGAAGCTCAGGAGGGTCCAGATGGGGAAATGACCTGCTTGATTTTTTAACCAACTGATGAAATTATATGAAAATGATGCCTTTGCTGTAGAAACCATGATTTGAGATTGGTGTTTCTTCTTTTGGGTTTTTGGGCATGAAATCATAGTTTGGGATAGTTTTGTTCAATGATTTGGTTCCCCCCTTGGATCATTTAGTGGGGAGTAGGCAGCTCGCAGCGCCATGAGCCTGGAAGGGTTCCCATCTCCATTTGCTGACATTCGCCATCCTCTGATTGCTTTCATCTGCACAATTCATGAATTGAACTCCGTTTTTTGCTGGATTCATTGCTTAGATTCAGCAATTTGGTTGATGATATTGCTTCTGTTTTCCATGTTGATTAATCCCTTGGTGATATTAGCAATGGCAGGCACGCTTTTACTGGCAATCCGCATCTTTTTTCTGGTGATGGCGCAAACTGGAAAATATTCCAGTCGCGGGTTTTATTTGCCAACATAAACTATATAAAACGATAGCTGGCGACTTTCCTCTGTGAAAGTATACCTCTAGAAAATTGATTAAGATAAGATTAGGATGAGCAAATCTAATGGAGGCAGCCAAAAAACAAGTTCAGCAAACAAAAAGTTCATGTTTGCTACATCTGAGATGTTGTATGAGATCAAAGAATTGAACCACACACACACAATTTTGCCAACCCTTCTTGTCGGCTATTGTGTGGCTTTTGACCATCATCATGTGTGTTCCTGTTCCCGTTGCTGGTCTGTATCCGCATCTGTTTGCCGGTACATGATCAATCCCAATGGATAAAGGATACCATGCGTGGACTTTGCCAGTGATAGACAGGTTCTTGTTTCGCACATGGTGGATATCCATGATAGAAATGATGCGCAATGGATATGTCGTTTACACGTGATACATACAATTCCAATTATCAATGGGATTGAATGGATTGAATTCCACAAGCATGATCAGTATATATAATATACATATATATATATATAGACAGATATAGGTATATATAAAGATATATATATATATTTATATATATATATGGTCCTATTATTGATGTTAGGATCACCATATATCACCATTATTTTTTCTATTATCACATATTATCACCATTTGTTGCTTTCGACCCCAGGTCGCAGTGGGAGCAGTTCACCCAGCACGTGGCCCTGCCCGATACGTCTCCGGCCACTGGGATGGAATGGACGGTAGTTCCAAAATGGGATATGAATGGGACTTAATAGGAAAACCATCCCTTCATGGTGATTTTTTGGGGATAATAGTTGATACCCTTGAGTAAACGAACATATCATAGCATATCTATATGGAAGTTGGATCACTTTTGGATGATTTATCTATTAAGCACGATGATTTCCATAGCAAACTGTTACTTTACCGGAGGGCATTAACCAATAAAAAACAGCGGGCAGAATTGTGGGAAACATTTACCAATAATTTGGGCTTTCTTGAGAAAATATGGATTGGTTTACGGAAAAAAATCGGGTTGAAACCATGTTTTGATCAATGATGGCGGAATTTCATGGGAAATTAGTGCGTGGAACTACGTAGTACAAAATGGGGATTTCACAAATAGCGATTGATTTCAACAGAGTTGGCATCGGATTCAAGCTACACAAATTGGGAATTTGACCAAGAAACATGGCAATTGAAGTGATTGGAGCTGTCCAAAAATGAGGGATCCTTTAATTTGTGGCCACGAAGATAGTGGGGAAAATGATGACGAACCATGGGATTTTGGGGTAAGGATCATCCCTTAGACTCAGCAGTTTAGAAGTCCCTGATTCTTGGGTTGTCAAATTGATAATTGGGTTTATTCCTCAAGCACTATAATCATTAGTCTCGGTAGTTGTACTCCAGCGTTTGGTTGTGTATATATATATAGTATACATATATATATATACACGCACACCAGCGTCGTGTCCCGTATTTTTCTTGATCCCAACCATGTCCAAGAAACAACCTAAGCACATCAGATTTTCAAAATCGTCCAACCTCCAAGGCAGTTGAGCCGGCCGCGGATCTGCTGTTTCGCTTGGATCTGTTGCTGTTCGGGGGCTCGGTGAAGATTGGATGATGGATATGTACCATGAGTTACCTTGGTTAAGCATTAAGAAATGTGATTTAGTATGATTTAATGAGAAATCAAAGGGATATAATGGAAGATGCCAACTATAATCAAGTTAATTGTAAAGCCATATTAGTGGATGGCCACCCCCCCCAAATAGGGAATTATATAGCCATTATGTTTGGATTTGCAGTATGGGATGAATGACCATAGCCCACATGCCATATACCATCTTTTGACCATCGCACATATGAAAGCTGATGAATTGTCCTAAATGTCTTGATAATATTAGGATTAATATACCTCAGCGAGATGTTCGATACGCTTAGATATCAGATAAACTGAGCAAGGTGGTTTCTGAAAGAATAATGTGGGATATTCGGCAAGACGATAATGATGATTTGCACAACAAAAAAGGGAATTTGACTTTCGCAAGAAAGGGAATTGGACCAGGAAATTATAGGGGTTGAACCAACAAAACAGTATATAATATATGGTGGTTATTCTTTATTTAATCAAGATATATAAATGGGACTTGGGCCATTGTTCTGGTAAAGATTCCAATATATACCGGCCATGTACCCCTTGGGACGACATTTCCCAACTCCCTGAACCACCGTAGCCGCCGGGTTGCCAGTCCTGTGCTTGTTGGTTGATCCTTGGGATCTCCATAAAAAAACTGGTACTTTAGGGGGCAACCAATTCATCCAGTGGCCTCTTTTAGGATGATTTCATTGAAAGAATTTCTTGGTGGTCTTCCAAGGAGCCACTGCCGTCGATCGAAGTGTACATAGATGGCATTACAAACCCAGACCAACCAAAGACTATGACATTCTGCAGGGTTTCAAAACAGAGCAAAGGGTTTTGGCCTTGAAATTTTCAAGGGGTGTATCGAGAGCATCCACTGAGAAAAAAAACAATTGACAATGTGGGTGGACTATAGCCATCCACGTCCACGACTAGATGTTCAGTTGTTACGCGATCTGATTGGTAAATCTCATATATTCATAAATATTCCACCAAAAGGTAGCTGGACCGGAGCAGCAATTATACATATATATATATACCCCCTAACCACCATATTATTGTTATCAAGTTATGATGTAACAATCAAAGCATACACCATATCTTGTGACATAACATGTTAGGTTAGATATAATGTCCAAATTGGTGCGCTTTGGCCATACGACCATAGGTTAGACATGTTTTGACCTATGGCTTCATCCACAGGTCCGAGCGGGAAGAACTCCGCCTAGACGAAGAAGCGGCTGAGGCGCATCTGCATTTGCGCTTCCTGCAACGAAGCAATTTATAGTTGATTTTCCCAGCTATAGACCTCCATTGTTAATAGGGGAGTCTCAATTGCAATGGTTGATTACAGGAGGGTATAGACTATATATGGGATACCAAAAAATAGGGTTGAAGCAAGAATTGGGGTTTAACCAGCAAATATGGGAAGTCCAACAGTCAAATATTTGGAATAGGATGAATAGGGACAAGCAGCAAATTGGCATGTATTGGTGATGTAGAATGGAGATGTAATCCTCCGGAAAATGGGATTCAATGCGGACATACATGTATGAACCGACAATAATTGGGATTTACCCAGGGATTTTGGCTGGGTCAGAGCCAGAAATGATGGTTGGTTGATGGTGATAACATCTATACCATAACCCCTAATCCCTAACTGCTGTAGGTGCATCTTTACCTGGCTAGGGGTTGAGATTGGACATCAAGAATTCTTGGTATACGATCTACTGCCAGACAGTGAAATTCCCATACTCCATTGTGGGAAATCCTTGTTCTTGGCTTGGTGCCTCGAATTACCAAGCATATTGCAATGGGCTTGCTGGCTTCTGGGTATCCTTTTCGCGAATGTTGCCATCCAACCAGCAAATTTGGAAAAGAACATGGAACCCAAGCATGGCCATGTCGCGTGAAAAACCCAAGTGAACTAGGTTTCTATTTCACTTGACAAGGGTGTCACCGGGTGATGCCAGGCACAAAGTTTGCCAGTCCCCATACATAAAGGCACAGCGTGGGAAAGGACCTATCAGGTGGATCAAATTGCTGGATAGAAGTGCAAAGATGTGATGAGACTGTGGTTTCTGATAGGAAAAAGGTGTTGTGGATCCAAATTCCAAGCTTCCATATTATGTTGTATGCCTCGGAGGGAACGCGGTCAAACGGAATTTTCTCGCTCATGTGATCAGTTGTGTTGCATACAAGTCCTCAGTGTGCCATACAATTTCTTATTGTGCCAGTACTGTCTTGGAACTTTATTTCGGAAAATGCCCTTCGCATTTTTTGGGAGGTCGCATCCATATGATCAAACATATTTGCGGATGCTGCTGGCCATAGAATTGTTTACCCACATTATCCTTTCACCATCATGAATAAGAGGGAAAATGTCTATGTTTCGTCACATATTATATGTGACTAAACATTGACATTATCCATACATAATCATACATATATATATATATATGTGTGTGTTCGTTCATCCATATACATGGCCTGCAATTCTCCATGTGAATATGTATGTACATATATATATATACACATACATCCTACTTTGATTTCAACCATATGTATGTCTATATATGAATATGTACTGTGTATTCATTAAATCTGTGGTCCTTTCCATATCCATCTTCCAAACATCTCCAAATGTTTATATACTATTTATTGATTTTAACCCTAGATGTTGGATATACCATATTATATTGGCCACTAATCCCAAATGATGTTGGTTATGAAGTTGGATATACCATATTCCATGTACCGTATATCATATATGAGTATATATAATGATGTTTCATCGCATTTAGGGATATTGTGTCCATGAGAATATGATGATCCCTCTAGAACAATCCCTAAATATCCAATCATAATCCCTAGAAATCCAATAATCTATCCAAAATTCCATGTTATTTTTTTCCGTAATTATTGGATAGTAACAACAACGCTTCGATTGGGTGTCAGCGCGCGTTGTTTGTACTTTTATATCCCATCTCCTAGTTGGGTCGATTTCCTTGGGGATGTCATCCTGATTTCCCGAGAAAAGTCAAGAGCGTAGCATCAAGAGCGTCTTGGAAACGCAGGCAAAAGAACATTATTAGCACATTTAGCACATGCACAAATTCCAACTCACGTGCGCAAGTTCCAACTGCGCACCATGTCACGAAACCCCACTGGCAGTGGCGAAAAACAGACATTGTGCTGATGGACTCGTTCCGGAGCCTGCGCCGACACCCGGGAGGGAACAACAATTAATATGGCGTAGATATCTTTGGCTATATATTGTTGTTCCCTCTATATATAAACAACATTAAACAAATATATAGCCATAACTCTGGCCATCCAAATCATCCAAAAAGCTGAAAAAAAACCAGGTGACGCCAGCCGCTGGAGCCGTTTGTCAGAGCGCTGGCGATCCCTACGCACCAGGCACCGAGCCATGGAACGCCACGGAAGGAGCCCCCAAAGGATAGCTCCAAAAATGGAAACGGATTACGCTTTGGTAAACTGTTACACAACTATGCAAAATCGCCGTTTTTCATGGGAAAATCCACTATTTCGACTAGGCCATTTTCAATAGCTACGTTTAATTACCAGAGGGTAATAACGATGGGGTTTATGGTGCTTATAACTATCGTTAACCAAGCAAAATGTGTTCTTTAAAAATATTGTTGTTAGTTACTCGAAAGGTGGTGAACAGAACTCCAATAGCTGACTTTCTGGTTTATGATACTTATAACTGGAGTATACTATAGTGAATGGGGTGAAACTAAACCAACAAACATATATATCTGAGGGAGTCTCATATTGCCCCATATGGGCCATTTACCTGCCAGTAGTCAAAGGTGGCTAGCTGGAAAATCCCCATTAAGAATAGAGGTTTATAGCTGGGAAAATCATCTATAACTGGAGAATTACAGGATAGTTCGGAAAAGTTGTATAAACATGATGATTGATGAAAACCATGTTTGTTTTTTTCGGATTCACCATATTCTTTGAACAAACCCAAGTGATAAACTGAATCTGTGGCAAATTGCAGAAGTTGCAGAAGACCTTTCAAGGTTCCATCATAGGTTTGTGGGAATCGGTGTAGGAATTTGGGACAATTCGGATGAGATCGGCTGGGTGTAACCCAGCTGTGGAGAGTTGGGGGACTGCCGGGGGGGCTGGATCTGTAAAACGTCAGTTTTCAACGTTTTCAACATCAAATTTAGGGAAATTGCGGTTAAGTTTCCTCTAATTTTCTAGGAAAAGAAAAACCCATCATACCCACAGTGACAGTTTCCGATCTCGGAATCCCAACTCATCCCCTTGAGTCCCTCACCAAAATTCCCTCGCAGGTTGGAATCCTTAGCAGATGAAGCAGCAGCAAGTCAGAAGCAACTGCCCAGCTGCTTGGTATTGAAATGTACTGAAGCTGTGAGTCTTGGATCATTTTTTTGAATCACGTGCGAGGGAAGTAGGGAGAAAGGTCCAACAGATTGTCTAAAGAAAGCACACCGCACCAATAGACCTACTTTTCAAGATATGAGAGGTTGCACCCTGAAGATCCATGTCACGTACAATGATCATTGACGTCGTATGTTTGGATGGTGCCGACTCCGATCACCCATGTGTGTGTGTGTTGCTGCAAAAAGACATTCCAGCAATTTCCCTGTATTTATACACTTGTGTATATATCATGTGTCGCTCCAGCCCTGAGGTTCTCCGGGCATCAAATCTCTCTCTGCAAAGGTGAATATCAAAATATGTGTTTTGTATTGGTTTTTCCAATGTTTTTATGTCACCCTTGAATCATACTTGTTTTTGCATACAATTTTGTTGCGCGGACATTTTTCAAAAATGTCCGTTTTGTAAATCACAAAATGTTACAAAATCTTGGTTTTGAAATGTGTGCAAACGCAGAAAATGCTGAAAGGGTTATCGATTTTATCATCGTGTGCAGTTGCGATCAGTTCAAACGTGTTCAAAAATACTGGGAAACCACAGTCAAAATCAACACACATGTGGAATCCCTTGCAAATACCATTAAAAATGGTCTTAGGCAAGCCCACGGAAGAGCTGATAGTCAGCCTTTTTTCGTCTTCGAGGTGCTACATGTCCCACAGTGGTTTGTCGAAACACTCTGATGGAGGTGCCAAACCATTAGAAGCCTTAGTCAGTTCTATGCAAGGCCAGAGCCCGAAAAATTCGCTCCAACCCAGGCTCTTTGTTCAGGTAGTGTGCACTTAATACACATTGCGATGTTCAATCTTATCGCGAGCACTGGTGCTCAAGAGGCCTATCCGACGCAACTGTCCTTTGGACACGGATGCTATGCTATGCTTTCTGCCACTTGATCACCGGCTGCCAAAATGAAACTGTCCTTCTTTTCCGTTGCCATTCCATCCTTGATCAAATTTCGCAGGAGGTTCACATATTCTTGGGGAAGACCTCGTTTGGCCAGTGTCGCCAATGGAGTGAAGATGAAGCGCAGATGAGAAACACCTTGCAAAGAGGGAGTCGGAACTTCCCATGCCCTGACGTAACATGAAAGAAGAATGACGTGAGCGTGCTACACCGTAGCATCATCTGCGGTACAAGAACTTCCCATGCCCTGACGTAACATGAAAGAAGAAGGACGTGAGCGTGCTACACCGTAGCATCATCTGCGGTACAAGAACTTCCCATGCCCTNCCCATAGTAACATCGAGGCGTTTTCCGATGAAGTCGGTAAACATCAACACCTCAGTGAAGGCAGTCGTGCTTCGGAGAACCCTAGGGCTGGCGGGTCATGCGTGAATGTGCATTTCAAATCTACTCACATATCGGATTGAATTTCCCACTGTTCATACCCACTCTACCACACCAGATACACGCTCTATGCTGATCTTGTTCCCATAGTCTGTCCATGATAGATAAACCCCTGATTTTAGACCCATTTTGTTCCTGTTGTACACCCATTGATATATATATATATATATGTACACAAATACATCACATGGTCATGAATTACACACTACATCCCAATTCATACCTTCATCATCAATACAAAGTGGGGCCTCCAAACAATAGCCAAGTTGGCGTTAAAATCCAATAGCTATGGTTTATGGTAGTTACAACTATCGTATTCCTATAGTTTTTCATGCGGGTGAAACTAAACCAACAAACAAAAGCTGGGGGGTGCCCCACATTGGATTGACATCATGTAGTATCCATCGCATCGCCCACAAAGTTTCCCCAGGTTTGAGTGATTTCGGCATCTTGGAGCAGATCTCGATGGTTCTGGAGACCATCAAATTGGTTGGGACTCCTGGGAAGGGGAGATCGAGGTCTCAAAGAAATGTGTTTGATTGTGCCGATGTGTCTTTGTATGGACATAAATTTGACAATTTGGGCATACTGTTTATTACAGAATATTGCATATACAGATACATATTCATATATCATCATATATTTATATACATATATACACATGTGTGTATAATCCATAAAAATATATATATATATACTTATTATATATATATATATACTATACAATTATATATACATATACACTGGATGTGTAGATTAGCTGCATGGGTTATCTCTTTCGCCAACAAAGCCACTCAACGCGCAGAGCATCCAGTCAAATACGTACTCAAGCAAAAGCTTCAGCCATAAATGCCTTTACTGTAAATCCATCGATCAACCCATCAATCAACCGAAACATTGAGGGATTTCAGCTGACGATGTCAGAGACTGGTGGCGCCTCAAAGGGACGCCTTAGATCCACACAGAACTGCCTGTGCAAAAAACAGAATCTTCGGGAGACGTAGTTTTCTGTTTTAAGCTGCAGATTCGTGGGCAAAATGTGCCTAGTAACTTTACGGCCAGGACGGATGTGATGCCCGGGAAAGTGCGTTTTGACTGCGCAGGGCCAATGTTTTGTGAGATTCTCCGTGTCGTCCATTTGGGCAAATGGATGACGAAAATTTACTCCCTCACTTCTACTCATTTCATCAACATCATCATCATCATCATCATCATCATCATCATCACCATCATCATCACCATCATCATCAACAACATCAACATCATCAACATCATCAACATCATCAACATCATCAACATCATCAACATCATCAACATCATCAACATCATCAACATCAACATCATCATCAACATACATCCGGGGACGTGGTAAAAACCATTAAAAAAAACTGAATGAAACCCTAACTAAACCCTAAACAAACCCTAAACAAACCCTAAATAAAACCTAAAGAGCTGGTCACATGATAGACCTTAGGGCGGCACCCCAGGCCTGGGGGTAACTTTAGATGGTAAGTTACAACCTACTTACTGGGCCACATGTTCTAAACATGTGAAACCACCAGCCAAGATATGTATGTTTGACTATAGATACTTTTCTTTTTTGGGGGGGCCTATTATTCTGATGAATTTCAAACGCCTTTATGGTTAAGTAATGTCAAGTCAATGATCATCGACATTTTCATGACGATGGATCTTAAGCCCAACTTTTAGGCCATTCTAAGTCCATGGATTATGGATGACCCAAGGCCGGGCGCGGCCGTGCGGTGAGCGACTGGAGCCGCGCGCTCGGCATCTCAGTCGGTTTGGACCGCTTCAACCATGAGAAACTGATGAATAGTTTGTAAATATAGTTGTATATGTGGTTTTCATTGTTTCATTGTTTTTCATTGTTTATCATGAATATTTGTAGATGTATATGGTTTGTTTTTTTGTATTCAATATCCAACTAAGTATAGTTGATTGTATGGTATAGTTGATTACTATAAACCATCAGTATCGACTATATAAAGATTGTGTTTTTTTACATCACAACGGGTACTTTTTCAATATTTATATGACATATATATCCCAAAAGTATAAATGGTGTTTCTTGTCAGTAAGACCATTTCAGCAAAGATTCAGCATGTTTTCGCCATATTAAGGGTTTCTGTTTGAAATGGGGTGCCTCAATTTTGAGATATTCACAGTTTCACCAGAACAGGGATTTGTAATTTGGAGTCGACATATTCAGCCATCCCGGAAATTGTGATTGTTTCCCATGAACATGGGGGTGAACTTGAGAACTGTAGAAACCGGGATTGTACTGGTACTACCTAAAATGCTGATTTGCTACCATCAGAACTGGAATCACTTATTCGGTTTTAACTGAAAATGTACGATTTGTTGCCCAAACACAGAGACTTCACTAGCAAAAATTAGTTGATCTTTATCATATGAACAGGGAAGCCTTGGAATTGCTTACACTCAATCACAGTTGGGCCCTGCTCGTATTTTTCTATGCCTTTTATCTCCGAAAGACTCAAACAACTAGAGCATCTAAACTGACATAGTAGGGGGTATGCTGGTTTATACCCATGGTTATGATTCATGTATATTCATTTGTAAATAGGATATACTGGTTTACTTGAGAATTTGAGATACGCAGGAGCTTGCTGGTTGCCAACCATTTCCCCACCAGGCTGCTCCCCCAAAACGCTCCATCTTGAAACTGCTGATGTTTGGCAGTTAAAAGCGGTTTCCTAACGAAGAAATTTGTGTGTTTTCTATGGGAGCCCCTCAGAGTATTTGCTACTCTGCTGAAAGATTGAGAAGATTTATTCAGGCCATTAATCGGCAAATTGGTGTTTAGAGATCTATTATTCGTTCCTGATTGCATTGTTTTTGTCAGTTTGTGAAATGTATTCCCATCATACTCGTATGATGTGTTTCACTGTTTGCATGCTAATTCTCACATTCTATTTGCAGAGTTCATCTGGATCTGGAAATACGGAAACTGCTACCTCCGAATGTGATGATTTAAAACCTCATGTTCCTTCTTCAAGTGGATTTGTCTCAACCTAGTGTACCCCAAAACTCTGATGCTGAAAGATCATTTGTCCTCTTATTTAAGGGCCATAAATTGTGGCTATAAGCCATTTGCAGATCAACCCAAGTTGGCCATCTTCCATCCCCATCCTGCGACAACGGACTCCAGGACAGCGGACCCCTTTGGTGTTTGCGAAGGCTCACCGTCGGAGCGCGAACTGCCATTCTCTGGAAGTCCTGCAGGAGATGGAGGGGAACTACAGATTGCCTAATGGTTATCCATCAAAACTTAATGATCATCATGTTTTCAAGGGGTCAAAGATCAAGGGATATAACTGTTGTGCTAATCCCTAGCAACCGATGGCCCACACTGGGACTGGAAGTCAATAGTGGTCCAAGGTGTGCACGACCGAAAGTGTTGTCAGATCGCAGCAGATGCACCGTGTAGTCAAACCATGTCAAACCAGACATAGGGATATACCAGCAAAAGACAGACCTGACAGCAAGCAGGAATGTGACGACCAACAAATGGAGAAAAAAAAACCGGGCAAAACCGGGATGTTGTACGCAACACATGGTATATTCAACAAAAGGTGTCATTGTAGACAGAGGTGTCGCGAATCGACCAAGAATGGGGACGCACTCGATGACCTTTGAACAAACCCTCTAGAGCCATGGCCTCTTCGGAAAGCTATGGCAATCAAACATGGCCAACCGGGATATCCCCAATCAACAAATGGAGGCTTTAATGGGAAAATCATCTATAAATAGGACATTGTCCACTCCGATGTTTGATTCGAGGAAGGTATCTTCCCATGTTCACCCAATGTTGGAGTGTCGATTTGTTCAGTCCATAGACTACAATGGAACGTTGAGAAGAAAGACCCATATGGATGGCTTGAAGAAGTGACCCGAGTGATCTCCCAGGACCCCAAAATATAACATCCAGTAAATATCCAGCATAATATGGATGATACCAAGACGTATATACATTATGTCATCATCTATCCATATGATACTAACAATAATAATTAATGGATGATTATTATTACCATAATTCTAAATGACCATTATATTGATAACTTGATAACTATCATATGAATGCATAATAACTGTCATCCCACTATCATGGACAACATCGACCCCCACCCCTTGCAGCCGCTCAAACTCTGCCAGGACTTTCTTTGCCCAACAGCCGGTGACGCATGGTCCACGGATGGACCTGGGATGGGGGCGACAAAACTTCCATTCCGACCTCACCAATTGGGAAGCCACTGTAGAAATGAGTTTATTGCAGGCGTTTCCGAACAGAATTTGCCAAGATATGATGAACTCCAGACCACAATAGCAGGTCTGACAGATAGCCACCATCATCGCTTGCAAATCCATTTTGCAGACGCGCGAAGTGCGTCATGCAGGGATTGCGTGTGGCGAGAAAAAGTGGCAGTAGCAGGGCCACAGGTTGAGAGGGTAGCCACTTGCCCCGTGCGGCTGGGATGGGTCAAAATTACCAGCCCATTTTTTCAAGGAGAGACCCAGGAAGTCAACCGAGCCTTTTTTGGGGCTTTATCGCAAATTGAACTGACCACTCTGGTTGGTCATTGGTTTGTCAACGCCTCTTTTATGTTGTGTATTGCTGTAACCCTGCAACCAAAATGAAAAGAATCGTGGCAAGAATTTAGACCAGAGTAAGATGGCATTCATACTGGAAACATGTGTAGCCATGTCCCCACCCCTTGCAGCATCCCGTCACAGGACATAGTTAATTACAAGAATTCCCCAGACTGGATTCTAGTTTCATCCCCAATTTTTCAGTGGGTGTGTCTGGAAATGGGATCACAAAATCTGGGTGAATCATATCATAACAACCCCGCCGTGACGTTCAAAGCTTCATTTCTAGGGGATTTTCAACTGATTGTCGGAGGGTAACCAGCTGATAGCTGGGGATGCCAAGCTAACCACCCACGCAGGCGCAACCCTCAACTCCAGAGGCTGATAACCTGGGTGGTGGGACCGGCCATCGGGAGGTCATGGGCAAAACGAGTTTGTCCAAAACTGATGCGGATACACCAAAATGGTTATGATGTGATTTCATGGAAAATTTGATGATCATCAATCATGGGAAGTTGGAAAAAAAAACATGACAAACCCAAATGGCAAACCCAAGAATTCCAGATGTGGTAAATCTCAGTTCCACCGGTTGAAAAATGCCAATTCAGTCCAATTCAACCCCAAGCGCTATCTTTTCTTAGGTCATGTTTTGAGTCATATCTGATCTGAACTGTACATGTTGTGTTTAAATGAACCATGATTAATATCAAAACATATCAAAACGCCGGGTTTATTCTGGTGGTTTTACATAATGATTCATGTGGCTCTCTAATTTACACACCATTTGAAACAAGCTGGGCCATGGCAAAGAGTATCTCTTGGGACACTTGGTGATGGTCAATGTCAGATATGATTCTGCTATGCTTTCAGATCCAATTGATTGAAATGTTTCAAGACTTCATTTATTGCAGAGATAGGCAAAATAGATGTGTAGTTTCGGACTTGGCCATTCTTCAACCAAATAAACCAAATAGTGCAAAGTTGAGCCAGTTCGAGCTGTTCACCCCCAAAAAGACAGGTTGCGGTGCCTGGAATTGTTCCTCCTCCGGGACTCAAGGTGGAGCTGCTCATTTTCAGAGTTGATGTGCATGGAATGGTTTGAAAATAGAAAAAATAGGGTACCCCAAAGTTTCACGGCTCATCGCTTTTTCATCCCTAAATGAATGTTCGTTTTGACGTAACCCCTGTTTTTTGACCCATATGCTTAGCAATGGTCGAAGATATGATGGACCAGTAGGGAAACCAATGGCTGTGATGGTTTTGGAGGTGCCCGATTTTGAGAAAAACCCGGGATTTCATGTAGGACACCGAATACATAAAAAGTCATCCCTTCAACTGAAATGGATAGTATGAAGATTCCCAATTGAGTCTACTGGCTTGCCACAACCAAAACTAGAAATCGGGATTCTACCAAGGAAGTAAGTTATTAAGCTACACAAATGTGTGTGGTTGAACTGGTTTGGGTTCATGCTTGGCTAAGAACATGTGGAATTGAGACCCCCATGAGATGGGAACCTCATTCCCTCATAAGAACTTCAATATTTTCTGTGGGAGGTCTATGGGATGCTCACGAGAGGACAACTGCCATGACAAAGTCAGATGAATCGCTAAATCAGATGTATTGAGGACAAGGACTTTGGTATTTTATTTGTTATGAAATACATCATGTTTTTCATCTATTTGTTGTCCGCTTTCCCAGCCTGGTCCCAAACGGCAAGTTGGGCCAAGTCAGTCGGGGATGGGTCAACTTTCCGACGGTACCACCTGTGTACCAAGACATTGAAACGGACGCGTCGGCTCACAGAATCCCAGGATCATGGATCATCCAGTGGAATGATAGTGATTTCAGCAAGGCAGAGCCTGGGAACCTGTGAACTCCATGATGGCCAGATCCCACACCCCATCCATCCCCATCCTATGGACATCGCTTCGGAGGCTGAAGATGAACGTGCAAAGAAGTAGCTTGGAGACATCCGCGGGACCTGGTGAATGTTCCAATTTTTGTTCAGGGAGAAATGGAGTTGGAAACAACATGTATCAACCTCTTTGTAATGTATCTATTGTATTGATTGTATTGATTGTATTGCTTGTATTGATTGTACTGATTATATTTATTGGTGTGCGAGTGCATTATTGTGTTATTGTTTTATTGTGTTGGTGTATTCTATTTGTTTTTGTATCGTATGTATTTTTATTTTGTATTGTACATTTTTTTTGTAATTATATGTTTGGATTGTATGTATGCTTGTATTGTTATTTCTGTATTACTGTACTACTTGTGTATTACTGTATTTCTGCATCGCCTTAAGATTATATATCATAGTTAGTTCATTATATGTTATTGTATAATCTGATATACCTACACTATCTATTGTGTGTGTGTGTGTTTTTTTGTAAACATATGCATCTATGCATATAATATTCATATACTGTATATATACACACGCAATATATATATATACAGAACATGTGCATATGTTGATGGGGAGCACATCGTCGCAGTTGGGACTTCTAAGTCCAGTTGTATTTTCTCCACACAGCATTTTAAATGTGACGTATCTGTTTTCCAGGTGTTTTTTGGCTACATCAAGGTACTTCCATGTCCAACAACAAGACACATTGATTGGGCCTGTCGATATGAAATCTGTTGATGATCTTTCTGTTTCTTCAAGTACTCTGTAGCCACAGAGGTGTGCGGACCATGTCCTGAATTCCCTCCTAATTTTGTGGGCGATTCAGACTTTGTTGATCCGGAAAAAAGTGCATGGCAAGCTGCGATGCAAAGATCTAGGTTTGTGGATGTAGTTGGCAGAGCGTACTACTGTTAGATTCCTGGTTATTTTGAGATGCCAGACCACTTCTTGCCATTTTCTGGATTTGGATTGCACCCAATCTTGACACATCTCCCATGGTTTCGACATTGCTGATTCCCAACATCAACCCGTGGGTCCACAAATGCGCCAAGCCAAGGATGAACTATGCCAGAACCTTGGAAAAGGCAGGGAGTGGGCAATGAAGCATCAAACATGCGGGGTAACCGTTTGGTGAAGTTCCTGGTTAAAGTTGTTTTCCTGGCTGAGTGTCTAAGAGTGCCTATGATGAACACCCATAATATCCCATATGATATCCCATGTTATGCCATGATATCCCATGACCATATAATACAACCACTGATGATCCAAACATGACACCACCATGCCTCAAGAACCAAAATTCCCTACGGTCCTCCAAATTCTTAAGCCAGTAGCCCCACCAATTTGGAGAAATGACATTGATTTGTGGGTAGCAGGTTCGAATGATTTTTGACCCCGCGTCCAAGATTGTTGCTCAATTTATCCAAATCTGTTATTGATATCCCTCATAATTTAAAATGGTGCACTTTCTATTTCCCAGACACTATGTTTACCCCCCTCAAAGCGGGGGAGACCACAACATTGCCATGTTACTACGGAAGATGTTGATAAGCCATGGGATTGATTGGCAGTCCAAACTTTGAGACAACATGAAACAATGGTTTCTTGTAAAGTTTTCCTTCAAATCAATCCATTGATTATCAACATTGCTGGTAAAATCAGAATTGAGTGGTTCAAATGCCCTACCTTTGTAAGGTTCTAGCCCCATAAATGGTAAAAACACCGTGAAAAACCCATATTTTCCCGGTATGTCTTCAGCGCCAGGCCTTGAAGCCTCACAGCTCTCTCCCACCAGAGGGTGCCGAACAGGTACGTCCGAGCATGAAAGGACATGGTGGTTTTACCATGAAAACTTGGTGATTGAACCATGAAATTTGGGTGAACGTTATCAGCAACGATAGGGGTTTTGAGAATGAAAATATGGATTATGATTTGACCATCAAAATAAGGGGTGTCTGAATTGGTATTGCTCAAGATGGAGGGATAAAAACCAGTCCTTTTAAGGGAATATAGCAGGGAATTCATGCGATTTAAATCGATTTAATATGATACACAACCATATGATTTGAATGTGTATGGGTATGGTCCCGTTTGCGTTGTAAGACACGGATTGAAACCACCTCTTCTTCTTCATCCTCTCCGGCATCTACACTTCCAGGGAATCCCATAGAATCTGCCCAAATTTTCCCCTGACAAGGCAGTCTTTGTTGACCCAGCAACTTTTTTTAAAGTTGCTCTATCCCAAAATGGGAATCATGTCAGTAGTTTGGAGCCATCGCCGCGAATGAGGAGCAAATCGGGTGGAGATGTTCCAATTTGAAGCTTAGTTGATGGATTGCAAACACACATGTGATCAATTCCAATCTTCCAATATGGCCAGGAACATCCCAAGACCTCTTCATGTTGGCTGTTTGATATTAGCTATATCGCGCCATCACTGCAGTGAATCACTGCCAAGCTAGGAATAGCTCCAGGTGCTCCAGTGGTGCCAATGTCTCTGGGGTAATGTTGCAAACCCAATAATAAACCTACCATTGCCTGCGACATGTGAGGTTTTTTTCACCTCCCCAAGGGGGAAGTTTGTAGGTACACTATTTGCAGAGACACTCTACTGTTTGTATCTAGAACCTATCATTTGGGGATGAATTGTTACCATCCATTTCTGGGTGATTTTGAGGAAGACATATCCACAAAAAAGATGCCTTTTTTTCATGAGGAAAATGATGAAATGTTGCTGAAGGATTGCTTGCAGAGGCGTTGGCTTTGCTGGAGATGGCGGCTAAGGAAGAGGCGGCCGCGCCACCTGTTTTTGCGGGGAAGTGGTACAGCGATGGCGGAATGACTGGGTCAAGAACTTGGGGGAGACAGTAACTACCAAAGATATCCTAGAATTGGGATTTCACTAGCAAATATTGTAATCTAATGTGATTTAACTAACAGAAAATGTGACTTGACCAACAAAAATTGTGATCTAATATCGCAAATCAACTTGGAAAATGGTGGTATAACTGGGTGATGTATGTGGGAATAGAAACACCAATAACCAAAAACTAGGGATATCAGCAGCCAAACGTACCTGGAAACTTGGGGCACAGCTTAAAATCCCCATAAATCAGCAAACATTGGGATATAAGCATATATAAGAAGCAAACATCATCAAAGAAATGGGATACATCAGGGCAAAAAATGCTAAATCAGCATAAATCAGCAACAGTTGGAGTTTAACCAAGAACAAATGGGCAATTGGCATTGAACCAATCATCAAAACTATGGGGGTAAACCGATTGATGGCCTCTTTCAGGGCGACCTGAGATTCATCCCCAAATGGTGAACATTGCATTGAAAAAAATGGAATGTATAGCCTGGAACTGCCATTTTTCAATGGGAAGAATAATGATGGGTAGCCTCTTTTTCAGACATGGGAATAGAGTGAAAATGGGTAGATCTAAAGAGTAATCCCATTACTTTTGGGTGGTGCTGCCCAAATTGATCAACCAGTATGTACGTTGTGAATGAGGGTGTCATCAGTATGGATGTAAAGATATTATCCGATTTCTTCAGTATGGATCAGCATGTCATGAGTATCCACCTTAGATGTTCAAAGCTTAAGCTACTTCACAACATGTACCTTCGCACAGGTAGTCCCAGCATGCTTGGACGTGTCACGCCGCCGCTCCGATGGAACCAGACTCACACAAAGTGGTGAGCATAGGTGGACGGGCGATAGCGTCTGATATGATTGGTTTCCCATTTGTTTGGATGGCAGCTGTCTTTCTAGTGCGTAAGACATCATAAGGCCATCAGCCGATACTACCATGTCTCTAACAAGCTTTTCCTGGGTTTGTTGGAACTGCATGTTATGAACTTGCAGCAGAAACATTTGCAAGAATCAAGAGAAACAGTGCAGCCAAAGTTAGCAGGTCTTAGAACTCCGATTTCCCCTGACATTTCCCCTGAAAATAGATCATACATCAATCTAAATCCACTTCACCCTGTTTTTTCCAAGGCAGAGTTCGATCACCATCAGTCCATTCCCTGCGGCCCCAGCCCTTAGCGGTCCATCTTTTCAACCAAAAAACGCCATGGCACGACACGTTCGTTCCGCCCTGGCAGGGGACCCAGCAGTTGTTGTTTCTGCGAAGAAGGAACAATGCTGGGAATGTTGAGTGGCAAACATGAGATTTACCAAAAAAAATCTAGGTTGGTTGATTTATATCTGGGTTGGCTGGAAATAGTGCTGAGTTGGCCAACATTTTAATTTGACCAACAACAAGTGGGATTTAATCAAGAAAACATGTGGTTTAACCAACTAGCATGGGGATGTCCTGTAAACATCAGGAAGTGGATTTAAAAAATGCCATTGGCCATCATAATAAACATCATCCCACTACTTAGGGGTACACTCAATTACTCAGCTTCATAAACCTGGATTGGCTGGGGCGGTTTAGTAGTGGCTTTACCTTATCAAAAATCATTCCTTGGGCATTGGAGTTCAATCATTTAATCACCAATGACGGAGTCTTCATTTACCACACGCGTCTTGCAAAGCATGTTCCAGCCTGCGTTAAACCCGCGAAGAAAGCCATTTGTCTGAAGCTAGAGAAAGATGGTCATATGACCATGGGGGGTCCATTTCAGCTTAGCCGGGCTGAGGTGCTTCTATTGTTTTGCCAATGCGGCCTACTATGGGTTCCTCCTGCAAGGCACAACCCAGCGATGCACAAACTCTTTGCTGATTGCAATCTTTTACAATTATCATCAAAGATTTTGATTTGCAAAGGTCAAAACCTTTCAAAATCCTTCCCGCCTGTCCTCTTTTTTCCCAGGAAGCGCCAGGCAGCACCACGTGTGGCGCTGCGACAGGGCCCTCCCGTGGGTGCTCCGTTGCTGGGTTCTGGCAGAGCATTGCCGCTGCGGCTGCAGATATCAGAGGATCGGTTGAAGGAGTCTCTCGGCCAAATTTTTGTTGGGACGCTAGGATGATATAGGGTGATCTATCACATATTAGGAGTTGATATATCGTTATATTGGTGTATGAATGTGTATGACGATTGTAGATATACTGTTATGTTAGCCTATGTTTTGGATAATTGGATATAAACATGGATAGTTATTAGGGTACCCTTTCAGTATGCTGGTATATCTTCGTAAATTGTACTGGTCATTCAAGATTATAGGCCAAAACCTGTGGCAGAGATTGATTGGTCATGTTCACCTGTAGAATTTGGGCTTTAAACCTATCATTACTTGGCTGGTGAAATACCTCTTTTTCCGTTTAACTGTTCAGCCCTGATTTTGATGGCTATTGCCTGTCAAAATGAAAAGCTGGATATGTAGGCCAGATTTTGCATGGATGTTTCCTTACCCAGACAGTATCTCCAATTTTGATAGCTGAAACGGCCCATCACCCATGGTTTCGATTGATCACACCGCCCGTTTTTTGTAATTAAAACCAATCTATAGCAACTCTATGGATACTACAATCCATTGATACCACGGAAAAGCCCTTTGTTGTTTGATAGGACAAAATATCCTCATCCGTTCCGTTGTTGCCCAGCCAGCAAGGCGAGTAGCTTCCTATGTCAAAGTCCTGAAGACGGAGCGGTGGAACAGTGCGAGTTGGATGACTCCAGTGATCTCCACGTGAATAGTGGGGACTTGTGGGGATATATCACATGAATATCTGATGGTTGGAAATGAATGTGTATCACATGTATATCACATGGTGCATAGTTGGTGTTTTAAGTATAGATGGTTGGAACATGTCAGAAAATAATGGCCTACAAATCCTTAAACATTGGGTCTGGAGAAGAGCGCCTGTGTTGAGATACAACCCGAAACACTGCTGCTTGTTGAAGCGAATGGTGTTTGGTGATCTTTCGCCCCAGTCATGTACAGTGAAGAGTGGTATTGGCAATTGGCAACTGTTTTTTATTTTGCCAATGTAGTCACTATGTTTTTAATCTCTGTAGAAGAATGCGTATTGATTTTCAAAAACGTTGACCAGATCTTGTTGGACATATGGAAATGTTGAAGCGCCCCAATGGGTCGGATGGTTGATATATGTTGATATTCTTTCACGTGTGAAGTTGGATTTCGTGATATCCCCAAATGACCCAATCAAATAGCCGCAAATGTCAACCAGTATCTAATAAAAGTCATTTCAATAAGAACAAACATTGCCGAATAGTCTATTCTATGACATAAATCCAGCTGGAAATGGACAGCATAGCCCGTTAGACCAAAGGGGTACTTCCAGAAGTGCCCATTTGGATAGCATCACACCATGAAATCAGAGGCCATCAGCTGAGGTGTGTGATCCTTATCTATCAGTATATATGATTTATATGATTTATCATATAAATTATCACTATCTCTGGATACATCAGTTACAATAGTGGGTGTTTCTTAAGCCACGGTGGATTCCCAAGTCACCATGGTTACTAAGCCATACTAAGCCATGGTCATCACGGATGATGACTGGGGATCAGGAGATGTCGCCCCTCTTGGAACGACCAAAAATCGAGGCAGCAGCTCTGGAAGTCTGAATGGAAACCCCCTGTGGGGTCCAACTGAATGGGTTAAGACTGGGCTTTTAACAGGAAAACAATGGCAAATAAACTGGGATAATCGTGGATAATAATGATTCAATGATGTTTAATGCTGAAAAAATGTTGCTATAGATGGGAGATTTGCCATGCGAATGCCAGCCTTGATTTGTAGGGAAATGGCCTTAAAAGGATGGAGTTTGAAGGTCAGAGCATGTCAGAATGGAAATCCAGCATGTTTGGATGATGTTCCTTCTCTAAATTATCGAAATTTGCGGACTCCGTGAATATTCCCTCGCCATATTGGCGGGAAACCATCTCATCAACACCGAAGACATCCCAGCAAGTGCTTGGAGGAACCATGATTCGTAGGGATTTCTCTTGGTATGATCCTGATCACTGACCTGAGACCGGTGAGTATTGATCTCGCCACTCGGTACCAGCTTTCCATCCAAGATATGGGTTGTACCATGTTGTACCGGGAAAGCAGCTGAAGATCATCCAATTCAATTGCCAGTAGACTCCTGGCAGAGGAAACCACCGATCAGTGGCGCATCTTTCGCACGGCACGCATGGCTGGCCATAGAAGGGACCACAACGAGTTGTACGACTGCAGCAATGTCTTGGAGATGGCTGGCAACTATGTTAATACATGTATCATCGTTTGTTAGTATATGTTGTGTATATTTGTGTATACATTTATTTATATTCATCGATATTCATCGTATTTTATTTTATATCTATAATATTGGTATGTATTATGTGTACACATGCATGTATTTGCACAGTAGCAAGAACTATCCTTCGAAAGAATTCCCCTAACACTTTGGATGGTTGAATACCGGAAGAATATGACCAACACATTTTTTTTTTTCATCGTCCATTGTTGAACCATCCTGATATGATCCGTTCCTGGGAATCACCTCTGCCAGGGGTTGACGCGCTTCCTCCATAACTTTGTGAAGCAGAAAAGCCGCTTTTCAGATGGCAATGGGTGGATGCCTGGGTGGGTGGGGTATTGCTCCTCATCGAACTGGTAGATTTTAGAAGCCCATCTGTAGCCTATTTGGGAGAATCTGGGGGTCAGAGGATATGGGCCAGCTGCACGACGCATCTGTCATTTTCCTGGGTAAACATTTGTTAGATCTATTCATAGCAACATAGCCATAAACGCAGAAGTATAAAATCCTACTGAAAATAATCTGGCTGATAAGTACCCTAAGGATATCCAAAACATTGCATGCTTTACGTGTTCATTGGTCCTTACTGGTAGGTCGCCGGGTCCAAAACTAGGATTGAGTATGGAAACAGCCTACTCACTGGTGGTGATATCACCAAGAAATATCGCATTAAAGCCTGTGAAATCTGTTTGCTCATGTCATATCCCTGGAAAAAAATGGCCAAAGATATCACATCAATATTAATCCCATCCAAACATATCTCCGCTAGAAAGACCCATTAAGGCACCATGAAATTCCATTCAAGATAGGGATTCTTCAGCCCGTTGGGAAATGTCCCAAGGTCGCAAGAAGCTGTTGCCATTGCATCCCATGCTGGGCTTGGCCTTGAGGTGGCGATGTCCCATCTGCATCCCATCAAATAACCTCTGGTAAACTAACATGGCTATTGAAAATGGCTATAGAAATAGTTGATTTTCCCATGGAAAATCGTGATTTTGTCCATAGTTATGTTACGTTAGTTTACCAGAGGGTATGCCACGGTTTTATAGGTCTTGATTCAGCCCCCATCCTACAAAGAAGTGATATCCAGTGATGTTCAAATGTGTTCTTGGTGAAATATGAGATGATTCACTATGATTCACCGAGATTATGGCATGTTGATCTTCATGTAGGTAATTTATGTGGGTATTGAGAAGGCAGCCATGAATCTACGAGCTAACCCACTTACAGCTGGGGTCAAAAATGTAGTTCCCCCCCGACTGGGTCATCATTTTGTAGCTTATGCATGGTCATATTGTTGTGAGGAATTGATTAATATATATATATAAACCTTGTTCTCCGGTCAATTTGTCAAATGGCAATTTCAGGCCTTGGGTCACAGAAATTCTGCGGAAATTGAGCATGTGATACAACATGGTAAAACCGATAGAGCTCCAACTGTGGAGGGCTTAGCACCCAGAAATCTGGTGAGCCATTGGGGATTTCGGCAATCCGACAGGTCCATGTTACCGAGCGCCTCGCCGGAAACTTTGGCCATCACCAGTCTGGCGCTCTGCTACGCCGGGGTGCGGGAAGGAAGTGCCTGGCAGGCGCGATTTTCGGTGGTGAGTTCCATGGTGGAGTTCGCCTTCAAAAACGAGGATTTCATAGGTGATATTGGGAAAATGATTTTCATTGGGATATGATGGGAGATGACTAGCCATGATATCACCAACATAGTTAATCATAGTTAACCAATTATCAAATTTGGGTATATCTGAAAATGCTGGATTTTACCCATGAGTTATTATGGTAATGTAAATATTTTAATCGGGAGAATGATGATTCACCAATGGTTTTAAGGGTCCATTTTTTCAGACAAGTGTGAAGACCGACACAAGAGCGACATCGTGATATCGGTTTGTCTCAAAAATTGCAAATTTACTCGCAATCTTTGGATGGGTTAGATCGCCATACACAACTAGAGTTGTGTTGTGTTTGTCCAGTGAATGATGGATCTACCACACAACCGACTGAAAGTTAAACTTTCAGCGGGGATCAACATGCAGTACCACACCTAGGACTTCCATCCTCATGTTTTTTTGATCCAACTAATTTTCCTACGTCCCGGTTACACCGTACTTGGTTTCCAAATGTGTGTTTATCCAATCCCATTTTTAGTGGCTGAATCCCAAGTTTTGATGTTTAAAAACCCAAAATTTGGTGCTCGTATTCCCGTTTTTGGTGGTCAAACCACCCAGATCTGCAGGAACTTGCGAAATCTGTAGCCTCAGGCGCGGGCTCAGAAACAGATGTGCCATGGTCAAGTTACATGGGTTATTTGCCGATAAATAAAAAATAAATATATATATATATACACATAGTATATATATATATGTATACACATATAGTACCATCCAAAAAATTGAAAAGTAATGACCGCCACTTTTTTTGAGGTTGCAACTGTTACTTTTCTATCTTTTTAGGCGTTGCTTTTTGAAAGGAGATGGTCATCCAACATCTGAGATGGTAGGATGGCCAGGGACAACTGGTGACTTCACCAAGAAGAATAGGATGTATATACCAAGTAAGAATTGGGGTCTGCAAGATTTGTCCCATTTGGTGCTTAAATCGTGGTTGGGTCCCCCGGAAAGATTTTTGGAAACCTGGATGAGAGCTGCAACCAGCTGACATGGACGATATACCAATACAAGAGGCAGAAAGACCAATCTTAGCAGCTATGGACGAGGATGGTTGGATAGCTCAATGGCTTAGTGTGTTGCCATGGAGGAATCCATTACCAGCGAACAAAATATATAGGTTGGTTGCAGGGCTGTGATTGGCCATCATGATTGTTGGGTACAAGGCCCACAGTTTCCTTGATTCATCAGTCATATTTGTTTTAACATGTTTTAACTTTTGGTGAGATCCTCCTCTTTCTGGCTGATATTCACCAGTATTTATGGTGAACTCATGTGAAATCGACATTTTCACTGGGTTCTGAGATGATTTTGGTCTTCGTTGATCCGAGTCATCAGGACCCCAGGGCTTTAACCCACGTGCCCTCGCGGAGCCTTGGCGATCGATCGATCATTCACAGGGGTTTAAGCATCAAAAATGGGAAATTATACAACTATAGAAACATATGGGGCTGGGTCAAAACCTATTATCAATTTGAATGGTTCATCCAATTACCTGCTATTTTGGGGTTCACTAGATACCAGGGTTTTGACCCATAGCCGCAATCAAACATGCCTGGAAAGGGTAAATCACATAGATTTTTGCCACTATCAACGAATGTTTAGGGGAGTCAGGGATTCTCCATTATGACCCACCAGATTCCCAGCATGGCACCACGAAACTGAGGAACTGGCCTGGTCCTTCTCGGAGGTTCGTTACGCCCATCAGGGTGTCTTCCATACCCTGCTGCGTCGCTGGTCCAGGGTGGATCCGTGGCGATTCTTGGGGTGATATTTTCTTCCAAAAAATGGGAGGAAAAACGGGGGAACATATGGTAAAAACAATGGAACAACATGGAAAACTATGGAAAAATGAGGTTCCAACATGGGAAAAGGCCGGGGATATATAACCACCAATTCTTAGAACTGGCCAAATGGCAGGGTGTTGTGAGAAATGGGATCTAAATGTTCACCGCCATCACCGCATGATTTTCCCGAGTCGAGGTAAAATGGAGGAAGTGAAGCAAATGGCCAATGAGCAGGACGAAGTGGTGTTTCATTCTGCGCCATTTCGTGCGGAATGGTCAGGTGCTATGATTCTTTGGTTCATAGACGCTTTAAATATATTTTATTGCCAAAAGATGGTATAAGGATAAAGCATTCCATGGCACACATGGCCACGCAGGAAAGGAGGGACCCTGCGGAATTCAGCAAAACAGAACTATGGACCAGTGTCATCTTCACCGGTGCATGCCCAGAGCCCCTGGAGTTTATTGGGCGTTTCAAACAAAGCACCAAAACTGGTTCGGTTGGTGTTTTTTTTAATGGGTATTCAAATGTGTTCAACTATTCGAGATGATGATCCCCAGCTAAAACATTAAAACTATACAAGATGTTTTGAGGTCCGAGTGGCTCAACGGTGGATAGTTGCTGGTTGTTGCTCGTTTATATGGGTTTTCATTTCCAAGATATCCACATTGTGCCACCCCACTTTTGATGGCTGGCACCACGAAACAACATAGTTGTTCCATATCAACAGTTTACTGGATTCTATCAGGTCCATATCCATCCATATCCACCATATTCATATCATTTCCCGCTGATTGATCCTCCTTCTGTAACTTTTCCAGGAGAAATCGGTTTTCTGTTGGGCCTCTGGTAACTTGGGTGCCTTGCAGCGGAAGAAATGGATGGGCACTGATATGGGGGCCAAAGCATAAAGAAATTGAGGTCGTAATCCTGGTTTAACCATTAATGATGACAAAGCTAGTGAAGAATGGTGATAACATTCTGATAATCATGGTGATTAATATAGTGGGTATATAATGGTAATTATCATTAATGATCGTGATTATGTCTGATTAAATGGCAACAATGGTGAATAGTGGTAAGTAGTGGTGAATAGATTGGGGGTTCCGAAAATGAACAACTTCAAAGTTGCCATTCAAGTTATTGGGTGTTATTGGTTTTGTTTTGTGATAGGGAAACCAAGTGTGAAAACAGCTCCAGCCTTTTGCAGAAACATATCAAAGGGATCAGGTTTGAAGAGGAACGGTGCAAAATGGATGGAGATTGCATCAAACAAAAAGCTTCTAAAAGGGGGTGGCCAACAAAAATGTATGAAAATATGGGATTTGAAATGGCCTAAAGAACGTGAAGAAAGAGCAATCTTGGGATGTCAAGAAAGATGGTTTTGTGGTTGAGTTACCTCGGTGGTTTCCCCAATTTATTGATGCAGATATTCTTTATATTATATGTGTATATATGTTAGATGTATATGCATTTGCTTCCCACAATCTGATTGCTCCTTTCACAGGGTTGCGCACAAGTACATAGCCATGTAAGGGGCACTAAGGTAGAAGAATTGAATCGGGTTTTGTGCATTTTGCCTTCCTTCTGCTTTCCCTGCTTTCAGACGTATTCGATTGCCAAGGACAAGGAATGCATGATCAGTGTCAATTTATTGATTCATTGGCAAGGGTCATTTGAAGGACCAGTCAAAAAGATCCTCGTAAACGCACCGCGCGTAAGGATTTCGATCCCCGTAAGCACACCGCCGTAAGGATTTCGAACCCCGTAAACACACCGCGCGTAAGGATTTCGATCCCCGTAAACACACCGTGCGTAAGGATTTCGAACCCCGTAACACACCGCGCGTAAAGAATTCGATCCCCGTAAACACACCGCGCATATAAGGATATTGATCCCCGTATAAACCATCCGCGCGTAAAGATTTCGATCCCCGTAAACCATCCGCGCGAAAGTTTTTGGATCCCTCTATATACACCATCCGCGCGTAAAGATTTCGATTCCCGTAAACACACCGCGCGTAAGGATTCGATCCACGTAAACACACCGCGCGTAAGGATTTCGATCCCCGTAAACCGTCCGATCCCCGTAAACACACCGCGTTTAAGGGCCTGGACCCCGGGGGGGTTTCAAAAGCTATCGTTCGGGTTCTTATTTCTTGAACCGGACGCAATGAAATAGATTCCCATAGATAGGTTGTCGGACCCCCCCCCCTCTGACCCCGTAAACCGCCCGCGCTTAAGAGTGCACATTTTGGGCACTTCCTTGGTGGAGGTGCTGTGTACGTTTCAAATCGCCCTTTGTNTAAGAGTGCACATTTTGGGCACTTCCTTGGTGGAGGTGCTGTGTACGTTTCAAATCGCCCTTTGTTATTTTTAAGCAACACTTTGAACGGAAGCAGGTGAGTGAAAGTTGAGCCGTGAGACATGGCAGCTGCAGCATGCTTTACGTGTTCGTGTTTCAATGCAGGTGGCTGGGACAAAGCCACTGGCCCACCAATGGTTTGAAATGGGAAACACCTGCATGTGGCAAGTGAAAAGTGCTTAGAATAGCCGCCGTGCATTTGATGATGATTGCAAGTGATTTTTGGTCTTTGAGAAAAAACACTTCGGTAGTCCAGAGCTTGTCTGCAGGTTGCCACTCATTATACTCGATCCTTTTTTTCCATGTTCGAATGTTCGAAACATTTCCGCAATCTTCTAGCCAACAAGTTTCAAATCATCGAAATTATGTTTCTATTTGCGGATGTATTTTGTCTAATGAACTACTTCCATTCAGACCGTGCATAGAAAACCTACGCAGACTATACCTGTTCTGGTCTATGAATCAATGTGGGTCCCCACCCACCGAAGGATTACCACAGTGACAGCAGCAATTCGTACTTGCACTTGTTTAACCATCCTATTTTTCTACCTTAGGGGAATGCCGCTGCGCACGACCCTGTTTCACTGTCCGTGAAAAGCACGGTACATTGGATCAATGCTGCTGGCTTTACCGCTTTGGATCTGGCCCTCACTGGCCCGACTTTAGTGACAGCTGCTGTCATAATTTGCTGAGTTAAGATCAAAACTGCACAATGATACCTTATTTTATCCTTAAACACAAGTGTAGCAACCCCTAAAAGAGGATGCTGAAGTTGGTAAAATCCATCTAGAATAGTGGTCTTCATTGCCATAATATCCCATTCAACTATATCCCATTACTATAAGTCATGTCAATTATTCATTAATCCCATTATATGTAGTATCCCATCATATAACTATACTATAGTTCAACAAAAAATATTATTGCAATCTATTTCAAACGACGTGCTTGATCTTTGAAAAAAAACAACATATATTATATATTACAACTATATTTCAACTATATATTATCGCAAATGATGCATTTCAAAGGACAGCGGATGATCTTTGAAAAAACACATCCGGTTTCCCTTCACTCCACGGTGAAGTCACCAGGTTTCAACTGCTCCACGATCTTCGGCCCCCCAGCGGCCACCGTGGATCCACAGCTCTCGCAGAAGCTGTTTCAACGCCTCGATGGGCTGGCGACCAACGGGTGCCTTGGTGAAAACATGGGAATTCTGGCGAGTTCACCCTGAAAAATGCGGGTTTTAAGGGATAAAATTGGGATAATTCATGGTGAATTCATGGAAAGATGCAGGTTTAACATGGTTTAACTATGAAATCTAGGGATGAATGTCACTGAACAATGGATTTGGGTGCGGAAAAGTTGGCGAAGTTGGTTTTGTAAGTAGCTTAACGATTGGATTTATGGTAGATATATCAAGCTGGTTACTGGGGTGTGTAACCAACTTGTAACTTGGAGGTACCACCTTGTAGGGGATCTTCAAACCCAGTGGTGAATCATCATGTTGACTATGGCGCAATATGAAGTAAATCCCCTATTTTCAGACAAACACTTGGGATGCAACCTGCCCAAAGCATAGAGACCTCCAACCGATGGGGCGATCGTGGCAAAACCAAGGGGCATTCAGATCTTGGCGAAGGATCCCTTCCCTCTGCCGCATGGCCAGCATAGAAAGTGGAATACCTTGAAGCCCCAACAATCCACCGAGTGGTTTATATACACCTTGGAAAAATGGTTGTCCTACCCCCTGGCAATCTAACACACCAAAATTCAATGCATGAATTGACTGCGAAGAGTAAAGAATAAGTGAATTCCATCTTTGTTTAATCCAGAGTACATGTGCCAGCGCTGGGCAGCGCTGGGTGATATCCTCAGTTTGTAGTGCAACCCAGCTGGCTGCACCTGGAGCTAGCCGCCTGCGTATCATTTTGAACCCAACTGAATCTCTCTCTCCCTCTCTCTCTCTCTCTTTGTGTATACACATGCACATGCACTGATTTTAGTGACCGTCTGTTTCAATCACGTGGACATCCTACACTCCAACTATAGCAAGTCCCAAATAGATGAACCAACAGTTGGAAATCTGGTAATGATGAGGGAAACATCATCGAACCAACATTCTGGAAACAGATTTCCATCTTTTTGGGGATCCCAAGATCAGCAGGTTGCAGATGCCTCAAGCGCTGTCACCAGCTGTCTGCCAAGAGCTCATTCGTCGCGCTGATGAGGAGGCTCCACCAGGGGCGGTGCCATTGGCATGATGTGATGATATATAAAATGGACAGGACATTTTGAAGCAGACAAGATTGAAATGATGATGATGATGATGATGATGATGATGATGATGATCAAGATGATCAAGGTGATAAAAAGCAATGTGGAATAGAAGCAATGCATTTGCGGAGCGAATAGGTTTTGACGAGGTTTATAAGAGATCATCCCACTAAAGTCGGGGCAAGGTTGGCAGAACCCCAAAAAAATATGATGGTTTATTGCCATTTTGCCAATAAGATTACCGTTTTGTACGCATGGGTACCCCATGTTTGGACAAACCCACATCAGCCACCGCTCTTTAGATAGACAAATAGATAGTTAGATAGATAGGTAGATGGGTAGATAGGTGGATAGATAGGTGGATAGATAGGTAGATAATTCGGTGGATAGGTAGATAATTGGGTGGATAGGTCGATAGGTCGACATATAGATAGGTAGATAAGTAGATCGATCGGTAGGCAGGTTTCTACATGGGTAGATAAATAGGTACATGCATAGATCAGATAGGTAGGTAGACGGAGAGAGATTATTTCATGGAGAAACCATGGTTGCTGGTTGTTGTTCGTATTACCCCAGGGTCTACAATTTTTTGTCTCCAATTGATATCCAGCTGTGTTATTCCATCTCTCCTGGGTCGGTAAATATCTCCATGGTTGATCAGATATTGATGTTGGCAACCCAATGCCAGAAACAACTACCATTTGGGGATGGTTTATACGACCAAAGAAATAGTGATATTAGGGATTGCTTCTGATTGGGTTTACAACAGTATCCATATCATATGATTGTCCATGTTGATGGCTGAAAAACATGTGAAAACCATCAACCAGATCGGATTTCGTCCACTGGCTAATCCTCATTTTCTCTGTTAAGACTATTTTGGTGTCATTACCCAACTTTCATTCCATTTTCAGACACACCAGAATAATATCGATGCTTTATTTATATATGTACATATACATACCGTTCATCCCACTCTATCCAACTATCTCCTACTAAATCCCATTCTATCTCCCCAAGTATCTCCCCATTAAAATGGTTGGTGCATGTTGGTTTGATCGATTTCTTCAAGCCCATCTTGATGGCTGCTAGGGGCTCTGGCAGAATAGCACGGTGGTCGGTGGAAGTCTACACCAAGTGGTGATGAACAACATCCGAACCTCTGCGGCTCGGTCAAACGGAGCACCGCAGGAAGCGGTCTGGATGTGGCCAAAAAAAAATCAAAAGCCATCCAGAATGTGACATTTGACACAAAAATGTGGACTTAATAATGAACATTGGGATGTTAGCATTCAAAATATGGGATCTACTCAAGAAAATAAGTGGAATCACTTGAATCAAAAATCATGAAAACAATGCGGAAATCGACTGGTGATGTGTAGTTTGATACCTTCTCTTGACATGGTAATGATGGTCTCGATCTTCTCTTGAGGGTTGACTCACTCAACTGGTGGTGATCCTGTCCCATCCCAAAACAATAGCACTCATGGTATTTGGGAACTAGAAATGTCCAGACCCACCAATAAACGTGGGTTTCTGCAGGTGTGTTTACCATCAAGGGGAAAGGATGATACCTACTTGGTAAGTTATGATCTGCTGTGAGTGGAGGGCGCACCCCAGTTAGCACCCACTGATGATACTTGTCCAACCTGGAAACATGTTCGATCGAAAGTGGTTGGAAACCCAGGTGTAGTGGAAGGCCATGATTATTTGTTAAGTTTGATGAACTGTCAGTCAAACATTCATCAATATTCATCATTGTTTTAGGGTTCATGGTTTCCAAGATGTTGTTCATTCACAATCATGTTCCACTAGCCACAAATTTTGAAGTTGCCATGATTTTTGGACAGTCGGATGGTTGTGTTCATTGTGATGAATCTTCGAAGATTCCAAAATTGGAGGTTTCCTAAAATAGGGGTACCCCTAAATCATCCATTTTAATAGGATTTTCCATTATAAACCATCCATTTTTGGGTGCCCCCATTTTAGGAAACCCCCAATTCCATCCCTTTTTTTACCTCACCATGAACAGATCCCACCGGATTTCCAGCTGCAACCAGCCTGAGGCCACTGCCACTTTCAACCTGCCCCACCACGAGGTGCCCAATTGAAACGACGAGAGAACGAGGAATACACCCTATTTTTAGACAACCCCCATATTTCTCATGAACATGAGATGAGGATGAGGATGAGGATGATGATGATGATGATGATGATGATGATGATGATGATGATGATGATGATGATGATGATGATGATGATCCACTGTGGAGTTCGGGGTTTTTGAGATCTGTCCACATTAAGATTCTCGGAACACGGCAACATAGTATTGTTGGTTTGTGATTGCAGACCTAAACCATGGCAACTTTCAAATCCACAGCCACCTGCAACACTGAAGCCTTCTAGATGGAGGAAACCGCCATCCTCAAATTAGGTCCCAGTGGGAAATGATTCAACAGACTTCGGCCCCTGCAGTTGCACGAATTCCTTTCCGGCATGCCTGGACTACAACTCCAAGCCATTAAACAAAAACGTCCCAAGTATCCCAAGGCTATGGCAATGTTATTTGCAGGTTAAAACCCGCATATGCATATGTCTATATATATATATTACTATATATATATATACACATATATTACTATTTACATATATATATATACACATATTACTATTTATATATATATACATACATATATTACTATTTATATATATACATATATATATATATTACTATTGGTATATATAAATATATATTACTATTGGTATATATATATATATATACATTACTATTTATATATTACTATTGGTATATATATATATATGTATGTATATTACTATTCATATCTATTCATATATATATATATTACTATATATATATATTACTATTGGTATATATATATATATTACTATTCATATAAATATATTACTATATATATATATATTACTATATATATATATATTACTATATATTTTCATTAACTATATATATATATATATTACTATTTATATAATCACCACCCCTTTAGGGCCCCGAAACAGGGGGGGACGTTGTCTATATGTAACGGGCTATTTCTCATACCCCTCCCCCCCTCAAATTTAAATGNGTCCCCTCCAAAAAAAACCAGGGGACGTTTAAATGCCGGCTTTACATATATACGTGGATTTTTTTTATTGAAATCTTACATTTACAACGTCCCCCCCCCCCAAATGACACTATTATTGCAAAATACATTTAGACAACGTCCCCCCCTGCTAAACGGGTGGTGATTTTATATATATATATATTACTATTTATATATATATGACTATTTATATATATATATATACATATTCCTATTTATATATATATATATAACTATTTAATCAATTATTTGTGTGTATACTGTATATACACATACATCCACACTAGTTAGTGTTGCTGCTCTCAGTTGTTTGCATGTGTCCTCGTCATTATCATTGGCGACGTCCCCATTCTATAGCTGCGTACAGCTGCGTCTATTTCTGCCATCCCATTTTGACAAAAAAACAGTGTATCATTATATCATTATCCCCATCTCATATACTACTATTACTTTCACTATCTCCATCTCCATCAGTAAGTATTGTATGAAATATTGTAATCTTACAATATACATGATTATGCAAAAAATCAGTAAGTCATACATAGTAATACTATTGCTATTGTCATTGTTGTATATCCCCATCAATCACGTATTACACAAGTAATTATCAGTAACTAGTACTATTCCCGTTGTTGTGATAATATTGTATTACTTTGCTTGTACTTGATTATGCTATCCCCATCTCCATTACTCAGATCTTCACATTTTCCCCCACCCCGAGGAAGACGAGTTGTTGTACGGCATCCGTTCCTGGGCCGCGCAGCAACTGGACTTGCCCACCGACTACGTGGAACCTCTGCAGTGACTCGGTGCAACAATCCCAGTGGGATCAGCGAAATGGCTAGAATGGTTGGCCGTTGTTGGGATGTACCCTCTGGTAAACTAGCATAACTATGGAAAATCACCATTTTTAATGAGGAAATCCACTATAAATGGCCATGTTCAATAGCTATGTTAGTTTACTGGAGGGTATATTGAAGAAAAGCATCCCGATCATGGAATATTTTACCAACGAATGACTAATGGTAATTGGTTACCGTTTATGAGTTTGCTATGGAAGCCATGGCCCATTTACTTCGATCATTTACCTGCTAAAAATTGATGATTTTCCATGTTAAATTGCCAAAGGGTACCACACTTTAGAATTACCCAATTGTTAGGTTAGTTGCAGGGAGTTAAATTTCCCTACCTGGTCTATTGGGTGTGATGAAAAGTGTTCATATTTTCATGGGATGACCCATACTATGGGACCATATGGGAGCAAGACCCGTTTTCGGGACATGTTTTTGCCTACGGCCCGAAAACCCGCCAAGCATTTTAGTTTTCGCATTTTTTTGCGTTTGGTGTTTTTTGGGGTGGAGGGGGAGGGTGGGGGGTGGGGTAATAACGTCACTTGTCTTCGTTTCGTTACATTTGCCTATGTCGAGACACGTCTTCTGTTCTTCGGTGCACACACACACACATGATGTTACGCTAGACACATCTTCTGTACTTCGGTGCACACACACACACATGATGTTACTCTAGACAAGTCTTCTGTACTTCGGTGCTCATACATATGATGTTACATTCATCAGAACTCTGACGTCTGTGACATCACAGGAAGGACTGTTGGCATGATTGAAAAGAATCGCTGGGGCTGTGGCGAAACGCAACGGACCCCAAAAAACGTATACGTTTTTCAATGGTCCCCAACAAGATCTTTTAATTTTCTTCGTCACACGGAAACGCACATTTGAGTGAAATCGCAGTGTAATTCGCGATCCAAAGTGAACAAACATGAAAATGTGGACGTGGAAAACACAGCGTTTTTAACGCCATCATGAAGACATTGATCTTCAAAAACCATGAATACGCACGGTCGATTTCCGGGCCGTTCGGTTTGTGTTTTTGATTTCGGCACAACTCTTTTGGGTTTGTTGGGACATGATATTGTGGTAGTTGAGCCCCATTGTCAGAGTTTTGCCATTAAACAATGCTTATGTTCATGATGCAAGACGATTCAGTATTTTTTTTAGCCCGTATGGAAACTTGACCTAGAATTTGTTGAAAGACAATCCAAGATAATCCAACAAATTGGAGTTTCCTAAGTCAATACCCCTAGTTATCATCCATTTCCAGATGGAGTTTCCATCAAAAAAACCATCCAGCTATTGGGGACCCTTCAAATCGGGCCGGTCGCCCAGGATTGCGCGATACTCCCGCGGCCAGGAGTACAAGAGGCCCTGGGCTGGGCTGGTGATGGGGATGGGTCCCCACTTCGCCACTTGGGTTGTTGGGTTGTAACATGGTTTAGTTGCGCCTTATACGTTCTGATATAGTTATAATTATATACATAATTATATATATATATATACGTATGGTAAATATCCAATTAAAAAACACTATGTTCATAAATGGTAAGGCCCAATAAGTATGAGTTGGGGTACCCCCCCTTACAAAGCTCGGAAAGTGTATGGAATGTGTTGTTCATCAACATGTTGGACTAAGGCTGACCAAGGAGTTTTGCAAGCTTAAGACCTCTATCAGTTGGACAAAGGAGGCTGCACTTGCATGAATACCTCTTCAAGAAACAAAAAAACAACAACTTCCACGCAAAAAGCACATTCCAAGAATTCGTTGGAATGTTCATAGATCCAAATGAATTGTGATTCAAAATGATGTGTGAAAAATTTGCATAGTTGGGGATTTTTTTCCTGGGTACATTGTGTGTCTTTGTGTCACCTGCAGATTTGGGATTTCGGTTCCAGGCATTTCGACTGGAGATCCGCCAACTTCAACGGCATTTGGATCTTTGGGCAGAGAGTTCCTAGCCCGAAAAATCTCCTCTAAATGTGAAAAAAGTGTACTGAAAATGTGAAAAATGGATACTGAAAATGCGAAAATCATCGAACTAAATGTGGGATTCTATAAAAAGATAGCAAAAATCCATGTGAATCCCTCATTTATGGATGATTGTTGTCCATTAAGACCTCATTTGTAGAGGATTTTCAAGTGCCTTGATTACCAGAGGGTATCCCACGTGGGATCCTCACAGAATAGATGGAGATACCAGCAGAATGGGATATGATTGGGGCTGGGTCGCTGCAACAGAATGTGTGGGATTCGCATCCATCTACCAACTATTTTGAGGATTTTGGATGATAAAATGGATCATACTATAGCCATAGAATTTCACCGGCTAGATTCAATGCAGCAGGCAAACATCTTTTTTTTGATGGGGATTGTGGATCTAGTGACTTAACCATGAATCAAATCATAAGATGATTTACCCCAAAGGTATCCTGCCATTTTCATGGTGTTTTACCCTTTACTTTACAACCTTCGGTTCATGTGTGGTTAGGAACTTCCATCTAGCCCAACTGGTTCCAAAAAAGTCAGTAACCCAACACCGAAGACACTGAGGACCAAGTTTAAGGGTCCTGCATTCTAATCACCATCAACTCTGCAGGTTCTATTCGGGTAAAACACGACGATGAATCCTACGGGTCGTCCCTAGGTTGCAACGATCCTGGTGTATCTGAAGACGATACCCCAAGGGGCTGGAGGTGAGACCGAATTCAACCAGGTCAATGTCGAGGTGCGCTGCGGGGTTGCGAATGGCATGGGACCACATGGGACCATCAACAGCCCACAACCAGCAATTTTTACTAGTTGTAATCTGATGCACGCCAGCATTCAAGATCATGGCTTATGCTGGCTATTCAGAAGGTCGAACAAATCCTGACGTTACAAGACGATCAGGTGGAGGTGTGTGTAAATATGGGGTCATTACGCAAAACCATGCAGTGGTTGAATTGAGATATGGTTCGCAATTGCCACATAGGTATACACGAAAATTAGATCCCTCTCAACAGTGGATGGTTTCAGATCCTCAAAATGACCCAGACCATACCATACCTTCATAATCATATCTCGACTACTTGACCCTTCCCCCAAGTATTGAATAGCACCCTAGAAACCATGGTTTAGTATTGGACCTACCCTTCGGTAATCAAACATGGCCGGCTGGGAAATCCCCCATGAAAAATGGAGGTTTTTAGCTGGGAAATTCGAGAGATATGAGGGATTGTCCAGCAAGCCATATTTAACTACCAGAGGGCAATAAGAGTGTAAATATTATCATAGTATATCATAGTTATGATAGAAGCATAATATATTATCATATTATAGTATATTATAGTGGTTATATCAAGTTTTATCATATATTATTCTATATTATTCTCCCCCAATTTATGGTGAGTCTTACCATGGTTTTACCCATTCATTGGGTCGGCGTTTTTCTTGAACGTCCAGGTGAGGCCAGTGGAAGGTGCTGCGGCCATTTGGCCCAACGTGCCTTGGAAATCGCTCAGTTGGTGAACAGAAATCCAAGTTCACTATGGTTTACCCTCTGGTAAACTAACATAACTATTGAAAATTGCCATTTATAGTGGATTTTCCCATTCAAAATGGTGATTTTCCATAGTTATGTTAGTTTACCAGAGCGTATGTGGCTATGAGTCAAAACCCTGGTACCTTTTGTTCACCCCAAGTCATAGCTGGGATATATGGATGTTCATCCTACTAAAATTGATAATAATAGGAATTGACCCATCCCCATGTATGTTTATGTTGCTTATACCTATAGTTCTATAGTTCTATAATGGGGTGAAACTAGACCAACAAACATCACTGGGCGGGGGCACCTTGCTAATCGTACCTATGAAAAATTCCCAGCTGGATCAACCTTTGAAGGGGTATCTAGGGTTGGCGTTAGTTCTAGTTGGTCAAACTGGCTAAATCCATATATAAAACCCCAATGTGTTATGGTTAAATCATGTTCAATCCAAAGTTTGTTCGTGGTCAAATCCCAGTTTTTTGGGGTGGGTTCGAGCATGGTTCTGCCTAAAGGTGAAGTCAACCCATGTTCCCCCCGCAAAATTCAATGGTTCATGCCCTCTATGTAAGATTGGAGTTGTTGGGCGTACTCCAGCTCTAAACCTTCAATGGGATTTGAAATTGTGAGTTATAGCGACCTCACTTCTCATACCAGAAATGGGCCAGATTTCTGGTTTGTGAATTGATGTAAGGCTTGCCGAGACTTCCGGTGTACCAAACTGATGGTCATCCGCAGTGAAGTTTTCAGGGTTCCAGGGGTCGCGTGCTTTTCTTTTGCATATCCATCTTCTAATTCTTCAGCTGACGAAATCCCAACTCCAATGTTTGCTGCTGAATTTCCAGCATCTATATCTGGTGTTGGGATCCCAGATTTGGTTGAAGTAAACCATAAAGCCCCACGTCTGTTTCTGAAATCCCATCTTCGCTGGTCGCGAATGCTTCAACAACTGATTTTTCGAAAGTGAAATTCACTTTTTCCGCATAAAGCATCATAAATCCATCATGAATCCTCATTTTTCTTAGGATCAACCCAGCATTTTCCGAGGTTTTTATAGGTTTCAGGTGCCACCAGCAACCCGCGGCACATCGATGGCCCGAGTCAAGGTGGATGTCTTGGGTCGTCCCCACGAGGCGGCGAGTCACCAGGCGAAGCCTGTGCTACAGGCGCTGGATCGACAGTGGCGATGATGGATATGGATATTATCCATGTATTTTTATATATATCCATCTATAGTGATTTTGAGATATCCCCATTTTAGGAAACCACCATATATATATATATCCATCATGATCCATGTGTATATCATTATATCATATTATATCCATCTATAGTGATTATGATGGTATGATTGGATTGTATATGGAGGTTTCCTAAAATAGGGGTACTCCCAAATCCTCCAATTTAAGAGGATGTTCCCTTGTAAACTTATATATATCAACCATGTATTTTGGGATATCCCCATTTTAGGAAACCACCATATAATTATATATATATATGTATATCCATCATAATCCATATGTATATCATTGTATCCATCTATAGTGATTATGATGTTTGATATGATTGGACAATGGATATGGATAGTACATACCTGTTTAACATATATCAACCATCCTAATCATTATAGATATATGATATAATGATTGGATACTGGATCCTGGATTGTGAGTTGTTCATCAAAAAAGTATCCTATAGTGAATGATAAGGGAGATAATCACGGGGAAACGTTCAAACTAGCCACCGTACCAATGGTTGGATTGTTGAGGGTTAATCCTTAGAAATTGAGATTTAGGCATCAAAAATTCATTGGATTTCATAAACGAAATGTGGAAGCCTGGATTGATAGTTTATTGCAGAACATTCACAAGGATCTTGATGGTTAGTATCATTACAGTAGCCATCCAGAACATGGATGATTCATGTTTCTTGATTGGATAATGAATGGATAATGGATCATAAGAGAGAATGGATGATCCCATCCAGATAATACCATCAGATACGATCAGATTAAATGAAGCCAATATGAGAAATGGCTATGGATAAAGACCCACCCCTCATGAACATCAAAATAGCTGGTATTTTTGGGATGTTCATTCCCCCAAAACATGCCACTCATCTCCCCACAGCAGATCTGTTGTCAACCAATAACCTATGATATTCCCAGCTTGGTGGGTGATATCCCCTGTGGTATCCAGCCAGGATGGCATCACGAAGTATGCCCTCAACATTTGGATCACCAACAAACCCTACCCGAATCGCACCTGGATCGGCTGGGGCCGCTGAAAAAGGTCCGAAAAGCACTGCGGCATGGCGGTTTCTGCAGGGCAGGGGCAGGTTTTTTTAATGGTTTGGTGGTCCACCTCTCTTCAAAGACACAGACATTCCACCGTTTTTTCCAAACTTCCACTGCATTTCATGGATGGATGTTGTTCTCGCGGACTGGCAAAAATGGGTGAGCATACACCCGTCACAACTCTTTGCTTCCCTTTCAGCCTCAAAATTGCCACAATAGAAAATGCTTATGTTAAAACGGAAGACCAAAAAAAATGGTCGATCCAGCCTTGGAACACATTGGAACATATCTAAATGTTTAGTCACACCCTAGTAAATATTAAATATAATATGTATACATATATATATATACACATTAATAACAACCATTTATATATATATATGTATATGTAAACTTTCTGGACAGTTCCCTGATCCCATCAAGTCTCAAGCACGGTTTTTTTTCCGACGTCTCACGGGGCCAGGCGAGCAAGATTGAAGCGCAGGAGAAGTTGAAATGGTCCCCTGGCAGTTGTGGAAAAATTGGAAAAAATGGAGGCTTGATATCCATTAATCATAAATATCAAACCTCCATTTTTCCCATTTTTGACAAATCAACTATTAATGGAAAAATGGCTATCAACCTATTGATATTGATAAATGGCTTGGGTCAAGCCCATGGCCTGTAACAGTCGGAAAATGGATTTCCTATGAAAACCTCTTCAAAAGGAGCACAAGGAATTTCATGCATTTTTCCCATTT